>JAQIXQ010000038.1:0-82559 GCA_034700485.1 Pseudosinella alba
GGTTTTTATTGCAGATCTTTAGTGTAAATATATATCATTACAAAAAATGATCCATATATGGAGAGAATTGAATAAAATCAATGATATCTGTACTGCAGACTTGGCAACATCCTCGAAAAAGTTCCCAGCGTGGAGTTGGGTTGCAGAATCGGGACTGGCGGTGTCCTCTGCTGGTTCCCTTGATTCAGGCTTCAAGTTAACTTCACCTCCCAAGACCGAACTGCTACCGGACAATTCTTCAATGCCAGCTAAGGCAATTTGGTGATCTGAACATGCTTGAATCTGACTAACAATGGGGTCCTGAACCTCCTCAGCTTTGGCACTTTCCCCAGGTCCAGATTGAGTCTTATTGGCTGGAAGTGGGGCAAGCTGCTCACTTTGACCGACAAGTGGGGTGTCACCGTGGCTTTCTTCTGTTATGGGGTCGAAGACAGGGGCATCCTTGCATATTCTCTCTGACACTGGCAACGCTTCATCCAAGCAGTTTAGCTGTAGATCTCTGGCCTTATTCCATGCGTTTGCCACACCCCGTCTTGGAATCTTGGAGCTTGGCCCTTGCGGAATCTTGCTGGCTGGAATGCTGGTGCTTGCGATGGATGAGGATGTCCTCTTCTGATATGAAGCCCTGGCCAGTTGAGGAATACGGCTACTGTTGGTCACAGTGCTCCCACTCTTCTCCAGACTAGGGTTGGGATTTCCCTTGGAAGCCGGTGGTGGTGGGCGCACTAGTGCCCTTGGGGAGCAGGGGGCGGATCGCAGCTTCGGAATTTTTGACATAGTTGATGGCTCTTTGGACGCCATGCTATCGATCGTTAAGTTAAAGTTAAACAGGATCTTCGGAAAATTTCAAAAGTAGATCGACTTCGAGCATCCAAAAGTAGAATGAAGACTTTTTTCGGGATGATATTCTATTTTCTTTTCGGTGAATTCCAAATCAAAAATTATTTCTCTGATTAAGCAGCTCGCATTGTTTTATTCCAGATTATCTTAATTCTTCATTTAGTGAAGGTCTCCATGGCAAGCTATTTAAAACCATCGATCTCATACTCATAGGTCATGCCAACAGCGCCATCGCTCAGTGCATACATATAGCCAGCCGGAGTGCATTTTATTATGAAATGGCATGTATCATGCAACCCATACTAGACATAAGTGGAGCCTGGAGGACGAAGATAATCACTCATTTTTGAAGCTGCACTTCATGATAAAAGTGTTTATCGACAGATTAGGGAAAGCCTGATTAGCTGTGAAGTGATAATGATCGATATGACTGGTGAATTCAGATGATGCTACTATATATTGTCTAGTTAGAGGTGCTGGCTTCAGACTTCCAGTCAATTCGTGCAAAAAGTGAAGTTGAAATTAAATGCGAAGGCAAAATTTCCTTATTTGAACCCATAACCATATTTCCAAAATGTCTAAATTAATTTTAGTTACTTCTTGGATGCTATTCACATCCACGTTCACACTGGCATTATTTAACTGGGACTCACAAGGTCCCTCTACAAAAATTAGTCCTTCCCTTCTAGTCAATTTTAAAGCAACAGATCAGGCTAATATCATCATCAGTTTTGTTGGTGGGAACCGGCAAGTCCTCCGCTCAATCGAAAGTCAATCCTTCCATTCCAAAACGGAACGAATTGAATCGTTGGGGGGGTCCCTCAAGAAGGAATCCTCTCGTTCCCAGCAGAATGCGAAGTATTTTCTCCAAGAAAACTCGATCAAGTACAGAAGCTTCTGGGTTTCCAACCAAATGTACATAGAGGGAGCAGATAAGACATTGGTGGAGTATATGGCAAGCTTCCAAGAGATTTCAGAGATTCACGAAGAGATACAAATATCAATGCATTCGCCCGTGCCTGTTGAGAATTCGTGTTTTCTTGACCATAATTCTCGTCAACTCCTGGAGAACGTTGTGGAATGGAACATTGAAAAACTGCGGACTGTGGAGGCTTGGAGGATCTCGAATGGAACTGGAGTTGTTGTCTGTAAGCTCCATATAGTGTACTATTCCATAACTATATTCTCAAGTAAATTAACTAGGTAGATAGTGAAATTGTATGATTCTCTCATTCCCCCATCTTTCTAGCAAGTATCGACACGGGTGTAAGACACACTCATGAAGCCCTAAGACATAACTTCAGAGGGGCTGAATATGGATGGTAAATTGGTAATGATGATTTATGATAGGTTGAAATGAAATTTTGATTGATTAATTAAAATGGTTTTTATTGAGCCCACATACTTTTCGGACCGGTTCAATTTTCAGGTATAATCCATACGAAAGGACTGACACTCCCTTTGACGATGTAAGTTTCCATTGTTGAAATTTGGAGGTCCCAATGTAATTCAGGTTATCAAAATGATTAACTGTTACTGATGGGATTGTTAATATAAAGTTAGTTGTTTGACCGATTTGGACTGGTTCCAATTAGGATGGTCATGGAACGCATATAATGGGAACAATCGCTGGAAGCATGGGGATCGGGGTAGCTCCAAACGCTACTTGGATTGCTTGTAGAGGATGCAATCTCACCACTTGCACTGAAGCCAATCTAATTGAATGTGGACAATGGATTGTTTGCCCTACTAGGGCGGATGGGGCTGCGCCCAATTGCTCCATGGTTGGCTTACTAAAATAGTAAAAGAATTGTACTTCCGGAATGTTGAACTAAAAATCTTATTTAGGGATCTATTTTTATCATTTAAAATATATTCAATATTCAATTCAATCTTCAAAGGTTCCAGCGTTGGTCTCCAACTCATGGGGTATTGGGCAAGGGGATAGCTGGTACGAAGGAGTAACGGAGGCATGGGTCACCGCCGGGATCATTCCTATATTTGCTCTTGGAAATTCAGGTTTTCAAATTATCAAGGGTTATCTGTTTACTATGATGAACATATAAATATTAAATTAAATACAATTAACTAATATAAGGGGGGTTTAACAGGACCCTCGTGCGGTTCAACAAATAGTCCTGGGGATCTGGCACGAGTCATTGCAGTTGGATCCACAAATATGGAAGATAGACTTTCCAATTTCTCTAGTGTGGGACCAGCCCCCGATGGAAGGATAAAGCCAGGTTGTTAAATAATAAATGTTTCAAATCCTTCAAAAATCTCACTTTGCTCATACTTCTTTATATAGACAATTGGAGTACATCGAAGTAAGAGTAAATATCACGTTATTTTCCCATAATTATCTGATGCTCTTTAAATAGATGTGACTGCTCCTGGAGAGAACATTCTTTCTGCGTTTCCCGATTCCGACACGGCATACGGGATCAAAAGAGGGACAAGCATGGCTTGTCCTCACGTGGCAGGTATGTAATAAGACAATACAAGTTCTGTAATTAAATTTAAATATACTTGATACTTATGATAATGATGGATTTAACAGAAATGTAGGTGTAGCAGCCCTCCTCCTTTCAATTACGCCAGACTTGACATTTGAGCAAGTACGAAGTGCTCTGGCATCCGGGGTGGATACTAATCTCCCCACACAAAATAAAACTTGTGGTGGAATTCCAGGTGAAAATAAATTGTTTTAATTTTTTAAATTATTTATTTCAATCTTTCCGTGAACTGAACAAATTCACATTCTTCTGTATAGAACAATAATACACGAGCAAACAGTACAATAAATAGAAGTAGAATATAATTGAAAGTGAAATTACCTTCATGTAGTGTAATATATGATTAGGCCAGAACATATTATTTATTTTGTAAATAATTATGATGCCAACTTAACCTTCTTAACCCAAGTGCACTTATATATTTTTGCAGACAACACGTTCCCCAACCACCACTTTGGTCACGGACGAACAAATGCGCTGAAGGTGGCACAGGCTGCCAAACTTATTACCACGTAGTAAAGTACAATTAATTTTGTTACATTCCATTCAAGTTGTAGGCTAGGACGCTTGTCGAAGTCTCATTAACATTTTGGCGACTTGTCGACTTATTGATTGAAAATCTTTCTCCGATTCGTAAATTTCCAAATATCTGATGTAACTATCAATTCTGTGGTTCTGACCAGTGTCTTACTAATTTGTTAGTTTTATGTAAATTATACAATGCAAAACCGACCTCAGTCCTGTTAAACCTTTTGTCAGTTGGCACATCTCTTGTTGGCACATTTAGTTAAGTAGATGAGTAATGTTTTTTTAAGATCTAGTAACATGAATAAGAATGTAATTTTTGTAATTAAAAATTATTGTAAAGCAACAAAAGTATGTCCACACTTAATAAATGTATTCGGATAAGGTACATGTTGATGCTCTGTGGCTTATCTTTTCCTTCCACTTATGTATCTCTATTCTGTACAGTACAACGCTGTGATATCTTTGCTAAAACGGGTGGGGCAAATTGAGAAACGACTAATTTAAGTAACCTTAACTTGCTTACGCTCTATTTATCACTTATGCATTTATTTATTTACAGTAACATTAAACCAAGAACCTGTTTTATTAAAATTAATTATTGTCATTAAAATAACGATTCAGCATATAGGCAGTTAATAGTAATTAATTGTAGTATATATTAATAATATTAATATTAACCATCATCAAAATAAACTTATTCGTGTGTAGTTTATAAATGACAAGAAATAGTCACACTTGTAATGAATTATTGGAAAATATTAAGCTCCTCCCCTTTCCTAATGATATCCTCAATTTTGTCCAGTTCATCATCTACTTCCTTTCCGTCCCCTTTCGTAAGTGCATTGGCATAGTTTAAGTAAAGGGTGATTCGAGCTGTAAAAACCAATTAAACAATAATGTTAATTTCAGTTCAATCTTATCAACGATCATTTATGCACATAGAAAGTTCTTACCTTTAATACGATTATGTCCAGGATAGAAAGCCATCGTGACTTGATTAAGGGTCTTACAATACTCCACCATCTTCTGCGCCCTCTCCACCCTTTGAGCAACATCCTTGATGCATGGGACCGAATTCATCATCCTCTTCACAATCTCTTGTCGCGTGTCAACCATCAGCCAGTGATTGGGATGCAGGTTGATATCCGAATTAGCCTCCAGGATCTTTTCCAAAGCCTCCTCATCGTTCGCAGTCAGGAGTTGCTCCACAACCGGGGTCTCCACCGGGACCACACACTCCCTGTATGGGGCTTCAGTCCCACATGAGTTGCACTTCCACATAGCATCCGAGCCCTTCAACGGCTCCGTAGAGATGAAGTACCCCTTCCCCTTGGGGCACTTTGTGCATTTAGCAGCCCCATAGAAGGTGCCCAACTCGGTGGGATCGGAGCACCGGTTACAGGTGCAGGGAAAGTTGTAAATGTCTTGGAGATGGAATCTCCTCTCGATCTGGGGCCGAGTTACGTCAAGATACTGGGTCGTTATCAGTTCCCCAGATTTAATTGGCACTGTTGCCCAAACTCTAATTGAAAAGGAGTTGTCAGGATTCTCCACTCTGATCCAACTGGTGTTTGGCACGCAGTCATGGGACATCATGCTCGCATTGTGAAACAATAGGGATGCCATCCTGTGTATCGTCAGGGGGGTTTTATCATCCGTTCAGCATCAGTCAGTCAGCCAGCCAGGAAGTAATAATGTCAAAGGAGCACAGGTTCGGATGATGATGAGCCAGAAAGAAAGAAAATTTACAGAATAAAAAATTG
This sequence comes from Pseudosinella alba, assembly GCA_034700485.1. NCBI lineage: Eukaryota > Metazoa > Arthropoda > Collembola > Entomobryomorpha > Entomobryidae > Pseudosinella > Pseudosinella alba. Next base: position 5,648 of record JAQIXQ010000038.1, read on the forward strand.
GATCTTCGGCGAAATAAAATAATTAATGACAAGTGCGAGCGCCCTTTGTCTCTGCATTCCATCAAGAAACTTGAAGCGCATTGTGTCGGGAGAGGGGGGAAGAAAAAATGTGGAGTTCAATCAACATTATTAATGGCCCATGTACATTTCATCATTAAAAATTGTCAGATTCCCTTCACGTGGCAAAAGCCTTCCGATCACAAACCGAATCACAATAGCAATTGGCACGATTGCTACTTGGAAGCTGAAATTACATTTTGCATTACGTAACCTTGCACAAGTGCATAAGCAGCGATACGGATATGGATCCCAATCACGCGATTCAATGTCTTTGTTGGCTGGATTGCAAATTTTCAATTTCAGAATGGAATTCTTCTCCACTTGGAAAGAAAATCAATCTCAATTCCATATGCCCCACCATTTGACTCCAATTTCCATTTCAATATTTTACCTTGGGGTGGCAACAATGGAAAGCCGGTCAGTTGTGGCAAATGAATTGATGGACACGATGGCCGCGATCTTGCCAACCTGCTCTTGGTCATATTGTTTCTGATTGCAGCGCTTATGGATGAACTCGGCCACGTCCTTGGGAGCCACCCATTTCTTCTTCCCCCCAGCCTGGGGCTCCAGCTTCAGCAATGTCTCAAACTTCTTCGCATTCGTCTGCATTAGCAATAGGCATCGGAGGATGGTGGTGCAATGATAATCCTGGGGATCATTGGTGGGCTTCAGATTAGCATTTTTGAAAACCCGGCATTCAAACTTTGAGTGTTGAGCGATCTGGAATAATAAATAAATAAATAAATATTTTTATAATGCGAGTAGGCAAAAGGCATGCGTAGAAAAAAATGCGTAACATAAAAACATCATTTCCAACTTGTTCAACTACGACATTCTTCTATCACTGGATAATGCAACATGGCATGGCATAGCATGGCATTCTATTCCGCTAAAACACTTTCTTCAAAGAGATATGCCTATCAAGTATGAACATTACCCTCCCAAGATGATCCTATCTTAGGGTAGGCTTTTTATAATGTAAGCTCATGCAATTTACGCTCAACTCCCTCCTCATCTTTGCAAACTTAGCGTTTTCCGCAGCTGTCGCCGCTTTTCAAATTCACAGCGTACGAGCGCACTCCTGTCTTATCCAATCTAGATCTAGTATAGGTGGATATAAAAATAATACGGGAAAGAAAAAAAAATCAAGAAAAAAAAACTTCTTTATTTTGGATTATTCTTTGGATCGGACTGGGAGAAAATATATATGCGTGGGGGACTCGACTTTTCCTCCTGCTTCATTTCATGCAATTCCTCTCTCGTGTTGGATGGAACGGAGGACGCCCATTTACAAGGTTTACTCTTTCGATGATAATTTGTTCCTACAAGACAGCCATTCAGATTCATATCGGATCGGGGGAGAGAGGAAATGGCAGGATCACGGTTTCAGATATGGCTTGCTTGTAGCTTGTAACGTTTATTTCAACTAATTTCATAACATTTTTTCCTTCATTTCTTGAAGAAAAATCGCATTGCCTTAAATGCAACCGCACGTTCCACCACTTTCCCCAGCTGAAGTGTTAATTAGGATTGTAATTGAAGGTGACAGGTGGGCAAACAATATTTTCAAATCATTTAATATGTCGGAAGGATTGACATCATTCATTTAAAATATTATATGGTTATTGCAAAGAAAGGTGCAATCCTTAACACTGTATCATTATCTCCCTTTCAAGTACACATATATTTACGATGCTGTACGCTCACGCTCATGATTCGAGTTAGTTGCAAATTGCAATTCGGAGTTAATGATGGGTGGTATGACATCATAGGACTTGTTGTTCTGCGCATAATAATATCCCACCAGGGAAAAAATTATATGAAAAGAGTTACGTAATCTTGTACGTTTGTACTTCTCGGCTCTGGAATAAAATTAAACAGAGGAGCTGTCACCATCAATAAGACAATGTGCAAGGAAATCTATTTCGGATATTACTCTGATAAAAATGGAAGCCTTTCATTCGATATCCCAAAAGAAATATTTATTCAACATATCTCGCTCGATATTTATTTTAAAAGGAGAAAATGTGACATTCCAGCACATTTCCCACCTTTACTTAACCTGCGTAGGTAAAATGTTAAGAAATGTGTCAAGAATTATAAATAGTTTAAAAAATATACTTTTGCTCTTCAAAATTATTTCAAACTTGACATGACGTGAGCTCTCTCCCATTTTTATCTCAAATGGAAAGAAAAATATCAGGTTTATCTTTCCCCCTTTGCTAAATATAACATAATGTCTGGCTGTCTATCCTTCTGAAACACTTTTGGAAAAGAATGATTGGCCCACACATGTACAATTTTCCGGTAACATCGAGTCCGTCCGTCACTCAAGCTAGTTTGACGTTCCCTTCCATAATATAAGTAAAATTAGTTTGTCTTTGTGATTGGATTATCCTTTAAACATGCGAACATTGAACATTTCAACATTTATGCATCATAGCCAACTAGACATATTTTTTGAAAGGAAAGAATTATACAAAGTCTAAAATATCTCACTTCAAAGAAAATATAACCAAGTTGGAAAGAAAGAAAAATACCGAAAGGGAAGAAAGAACCTTGACTGGTAATTTTCAGCGAACCGTCTTCCTGTCGTTCGTGGGCTGATCTGATTGAAGCGTGCATTATTGTAAAGGAGGAAAAATGGAGTAGATTTTTTTATTACAATCCCACACCGTTCCAAAGTCATCATCTTCAGTCAGAATATGGGGAATCGGGAGGAGGATGATGCGATGGGAATTTGGGATATGCATGCATGCGGGGTTTTTCAGACTCGGCTTTGTTTCCAAGAATATGCGTGGAAGTGGAAGAGCGATTTTGGAACTTCCACACGTTTGAGTCGTATGAGAGTTGAGGTGAGATGATATTCCCCATTCTCCGTGCTTCAGTCTCACTCTCACTAATATCATTGGCTATGATATACGGAGGCGATACCGTTTCAGAGAAATTTATGAATTTCGCAAAACAGGACTATAATTTACCCGCGCCGCAGACCCAATTTTGACGTGGCGTCTTCAATAAAAACATTTACGAGGATAGTTATTTAAGCTTCTCTTATCGACGAGAAAAAAATATTTCGTCAAAGTCGCTGTCAATTTTTGAAATTGTAGAAAGTTACAAAAAGGGTGTTAAAATCAGAGGCAAACCTTGTTACTAAAAGTGGTGGGAGTGAACATGAATTCATAATTTAAATTTTTTAAACTCCCCAAAAAAAGAACAAGAATATTGGATTTTAAAATAAATCTTATATCAAAGCTTCGTTCGGATGAGTCATTCCAAGACTAAATCAAAGTGCCCCAGAATCTGCCCATTACAATTCTGTATGGAGAGTAAACTGCAGACTATTTTATCCGTCGACCTTCGCCGTTTGTGCAATGAGGAAGGTATATTTGCGCCTATGTAGAATTGCTAATTGAAATAAGAATCTCTTTCTAGCAAAACAAATATGACGCTCCTAACTCCAGTTCCAAGAAAAACAAAATTCAGAGGCTGAAAATGTACAAACCTTCTTATTCCATATTGTTCAAAAATCATAAATACCTACTTACATAAATTATGCACATATAGTAAGTAGCGTATACACAAGTACAGTTAAATATATGCATGAAAAGGAAGTCAGTGTCACACAAAAATCATCGGCAATTCCGCAGACATACCCTAGACATTAAATACCATCGCTGCACAGCCCACATATCTATAATATTGTTTCTCGAACTTGGAACAGTTAAAAGTTGGATTGGAAGCTTTTTTTTGAAGGATGCAATATTCCGTTGAAATAAAAATTTCACTAATGCCGATCATCATTCCCGTTTATGTGCAACATCCCATTTGAACCATATGATGATAATGATAAGACACTTTGGAGGAGATAGATTTGACGAAAAAACGGGCTAATATGCTTATCCCTCCCGAAAAATGCTTATAAAGGAGCCCGATGACGGTGACGGGCCAACTATGTGATATCAAGATAATCTCAAAATTGCGTGGTGTAACTATATGTCGGTACATGGGAACCAGTTCTACAACTCTGATCTGATCCCTCCGAAGTGAAGTGCGCTATCACGTTACAAGCAAATCTAATCAGACATGGACATGGTAAAAACATTTTCCTTCTGTGATCATCCCATCACGATCATCATCATCCCCATTTTACGACATTAGGAATGGGGAGCGGAGCACGCTTTTACGCTTTTTACTTATCCCGATACGATATCCCAAGTCATGACGATAATCCTTCTCCTCTCCTCCTTCCACATTCTTCCACATTCATATAGCATGTTGGATTCGGATTCGAATCCACACCGTTGGAAGTTGGGATTGGGAGTGAAATGTCGTCAAATGCACGGAATGATGCCACCACCAGCCACCAAGCATATTATCCTCCCCATCAGGCTCCTTATCTTACCCCGTTTGCCTCAACGATAACTCTTTTTCTGCTCTAGAAGTGATAGTGAGCTTGAGCGTTCAACCTTATTTACCAAGTCATAGTCATTTTCACCTCATATCCCCATTCTATACGATTCATACGATCATTTCACTCGGCTTTGGAAAAAGTTTTTTTTTCATTGCAAAGCAGCTATTTCCTTAAACTTTCTCAGAGTGTAATCATTATCAGAATAAGAGAATGACACAACAGCTTTCATGTACACTGCTACATTTAACATGATCACTTCCACTCCATCTCCATCCTCCTCATCATCATCATCGGAAGAGGAAATGGAGGCTCAGGGAAAAGCTAAAGTTCCAAAAGTCTAAATGTTAAAGCTTGTACTTAAGATCTCTTTAGAACCGCTGCCGTTTCTTCATCCCGATATGAGGAGGATGCTGGGAGTACGCTGATGACGATCGCCATGCGATGATGATGATGACGACAACGGCTTTTCGGCTTGTAATAATTTTCAAAATCCATTTCACTCCTCAGAGATGAGATGCTTCGGAATGGATGGGAGTTGTAAAGGGAAATCCTTTTACAACTTTGTTTGACGTGAGGAGGAAAGGAGCATGAGCAATATTGCAAGGTTTTAATAGCATCCCATATCCCATCTTATCTTTCTCCGATTCCCACAAAAAAAATGAGAAGATTTTTACAGCCTCCTCCAAACATAGTTGTAGTAGTATAATATGTAGTAAGTAGTAATAGTAAAATGGTAATAGCAATAAAAATATTTTTTTTTTCTCTCTCTCTTTAAAGTGGACGGCCGAGTCGGGGAAAACGTGGCCGTGGAAGCCGAGTTTTCCATATAAAATCCCGTATTATTTCCATCTTTCAATCCCTTCTCTCATTTTTACAGCCTACATGACTCTCCTCACATGTCTCTGTCACACCCAACACTTTTCTACACCTTCTAAAGCTCCCTCCATCTCCTCTATCCATATTTCCCAGCCCATTCTCCTTTTTTTTTGGGGATGGGAAGCGTTTTTTTTCTTCCGAAGATGTTTATTTAATAAATAATTTGTGTCAAAATACATTAAAGAATGGGAGATTTAATGGAGTCGTGAACGGGCAATGAAGGAGATATATGAACCAAGCATTAAATTTGAGCTGTTTCATGATTATTTCTATTTTGTAATGAAAGTGGTTACAACTTGCAATATGAATGGATTTTGGACGCATTTTTATTTTGCATATGTAGTTTTCTTCTTCCAAATGTAAAAAAAAATTATTTGTACTAATTTATATTTAATTTCCTTTCTTACTCACCTTCTCACAAGCCTCACTGCACATGGGCCACTTGCAGCCATTGCAATAATTGGGCTCTCCCGTGATCACCTTATGACAGCCTAGACAGATAAAGTATGGATGGGGGTCTCCCGATGGGCCGACCATCAACGCATCCTCCGTGATTATCGTTTCACCTTGACGGATATCCCGGTTCGCTTCCAAGTAGCGACCGATCTTCTCGTCCGTTTTGATTACCGCCGGAAGCCCATTCATTTTGATGAGATTTGTTAATTAAAACCTTCCAATTGAAAAAAAAAAACTTTTTTGTCTGAATGTATCTAAAACGCAATGACAAACTTAAACGAACGGAAACAGACTCGGAGCTTCTCCTCCACCAAATATCTTCGTTTTTTTTCTCTTCAGAATAAATCTATTTTTGAAGATGAGAACTACATCACCACATTACACGGATGAACATGAAACTCCACAAGAACGACAAGGAAACTCCCAAATTTTTTCCTCTAATGACGAGAGAAAAGTAGATAAAGACAATTTTCTTCTTTTTATTCTTCTCTCCCTTCCTATTTCATAGGATATTGTGTGCACCACGCACTGCAACCAACTCCACAAATTACTTTCTGCAAAAGCTACTTCTTCCGCTTTTTAAAATTGCAATGCAATTTTGTCTCGTTATTTGGAACACGCTGTTCCAAGCCCTTGTTCCAAGAGCAACGCCAAGAAAGTGGACTGATCTTCCCTGCAATCTCTTCAAGACTAAGAAATCTATCCGGAGCTGTTTCGAAAGTGGTAGTTTTGGTTGGGATGGGATGATGATGATGATGAGGAGGATGGCGAACAAAAAAGATATAGCCTTAACATCTCCTTAGTCTTTGCTCGAAAATCGACAGGAGACATGGGATTTTTTTTCTTTTATAAAAATCCACAAAAAAATAGTCAATCTTGCTTATCGTCATGATATGATCCTATCAGGATATGTTTATAGTCATGGGAGGAGGGTAAGCCTTTTTAGAAAAGACAGAGAGAATTACTTATCTCTGTGCATAATACATACATCTTATCATTATACATCTCCTTATCATGGGGATGGTGAAAATACCCTCCTGATTTACAAGAGGATATCAAGAAATGGGTGGAAGAAGATATTTAAATATGGGAAATATATATAGGATCATAATGATCATCAGTTAAGTTACAAATGTATGACTGCGGCGTTTTTCGCAATGGGGGAAAGGGATTGGCCACGCCACAAAAGTGAAACGTGAACGGGAGTTAAGACAGATCTTTGGGCTGGTGGTGACATACACGCAAATAAAAGCTTTAGGTTGCCCATTCTCCTGGATCATTTTGAACACGGTGTTTCGGTGTTTCTTGAAAAAAAATCGGCTTAGTCCCGTCATTAACAAGATCCACATACAAAGGAAATGCTTCAAGCTTATACGAATGACGGGGGATATGGGAATGGAATGGGAAGAAGAAGAAAGGAACAAAGAAAATTATGTTGAGATGTAAGAAAAGTAAAGTAAGTATATAAAGTAACGCATATACTTTCCACTAACTAAATGACAAGCATGTATATAGCTTTTTTAGTTGATGTGATGTGGAGGTTGGTTATGGAACTACAGCTCTTCAATAAATTAGCCAGGAAAGTAAAGAAAAAACGAATATTTTTTTAAAAAACAAAAACTCTTTCTAACTGAAAACCGCAAATTTTTATACAGAGGAGTCACGGAACACTTAAATATTTCAGATGTATTGTAACGAAACGACTGGCAGATTTACTGATCCTTTTTACTCAGGGAATAAAATGGTCGGGTAAAGGGGGAGAGAGGGAGAAAGCTCATTTATTTATTTTAATGATCTTCTTATAAGATAACTATAGATCATTTACAAACAAATACATTATTAGGGAAGAGAACATAAGTGGCTCCTTGATTTTATTTGCGCTCGCCTCTCGCCTTGTCATGTCCAATGAGCGGAAGTGCGTTCCTCCAACTCGATCACAAAGTCACACCTCCCGTTTTTTTTATGTTTTTTATATTTGCGCAAAAATTAGCCCTTTGCTGAAAATTAGGTCGTTGGAATAATAAATAACTTTAAAAAATTGACTTATGACAATAACGACTTTTTTGATTTAAAAGAAGGCCATTATCAGCTAGTTAGCATTTAAAGATAAGGATGGTTAGCATAGTTAGCGACCCGGCGGGTGCGTCACTGGCTCGCTCCTACCATCGTCATCCCGCATTGGCTTCTCCATAAAAACATCTTTTGAGAAATGGGCTCCGGCCACGGGTTAGAAGCACACTTGGCTTCACAAAATTCTCACATCCTATTAAATCCCCTTTTTATCAGCTTATGACAATCAAGAATGGAGTGCAAATGGCATAAAAAATGTTGGAGCAGGACAGTTACATAAAATAATAAATAAAAATATGGGAGCGAGACAAACGGTCATACGCTAGAAACGACAAAGATATGTCCGGATGATAAAAAGCGCTTTCGAACTTTCATAGCGAGAAAACGGGTTGGGAAATAAATGGCTCCATTTTTCTCAGTTATTTCACGCAAATGAAGTTACCAGATGTCGGCATTTCTGGGCCTACAAGGTGTTAAGCACATTTTTAAAAAGTGGATAGGCTTTTACCATCCACTCTCTCGCTCCCCATTGTCAGTTAGTATTTATTTAACTAAAGTGGAATATTTCTCATAATTTTTTTTTCTCCTAATAATATGGCATATCGGCGGATGCCAAAAAAGACAAATGTACTTTGGGAAAAAACTGATAAGTCGATTATGTCACGTTCTCCCCGACCGAACCGGCCCAGCCTACATCTTCCTTCCTACTTCAATTCTTGTTCAAGGTGCCTTGTTATGTCATGCATGCTCGTTGCTCGCTACTTAAAAATTTGTTATGTTGAACATCATTTAACTTTCCTTTCATTAGTTAAGTACTTGATAAGATCCGTTCTGTAGCCAATTGACATATTTTATTTTTCAGTTGCTGGTATCTACAAATTCCCAAACCAAATTTTTGCCAGAGTCATATAGCCATATTACCTATTATATGATCTATTTTGAAAAAGCGGAAATGAAATCCAAAATGAATATGACAATTCCTCCTCTCATTAAAAAGAAACGAAAGTAGGGATCCCGACCCATAATGTTGATGATGATGATTATGGTGACGAAGATGACGAGATTCCATTCTTTTCTTCCCCGAGACGAGACTCATGTCATGTTGTATAAAGGTATTTATCATTTCCTTGACTGATATGAAAGGGAAGAGTTGGATTGGACTTGGAAAAGTTGGAAGCTGAGAGATGACGGTGGAAACGTCCTGTCGAGATGTGAAAAAGTGAGGACGCGAATGACAGAAATGACACCCGGAATGACTCTTAAAGAGAGATATGAGTGGGGAAGATAACAAATGGAAAAAGATGGAATTAGTCAAGTAAATGTAGCTTGTATCTTCTTGTCGTTAACATTTCCAACGGATAATTATCATCATGTTTACCCTTCCATTGTTTACTGACGTGACAGACGTCTTCAAACAAAACCATCTTTCAACGTTCCCCTGATGAGGCATGGGGCATGAGGTAGGAATGACAAAAAAAGATACGATCGCCGACCAACGCAACGACTATGGGAGATGACGCACGGACCCACAGACAAATTTAAATTTACACCTCCATTTAGTTTACATCTTGCAAGGTTGAAGATTCAAGAGCTCTTTATTCAAAGGCCACCGGCACCTCATCTAATTGTGATTTGAAATGTCTTTCAATTTCATGAAATTTTAATGAATTTGCGAATTTGCCGTTAAGAAGTGCGAAGATGCACTTCCGTAAGTGCACAACTTTAAATGAGTTTCCGTTGTAATTTGTTTTGAGATTCCCGATGCATACAGTTTCAATTTCCCTGAAAGGTCAAACCATGCATAATATATAATTACATTTAGCATCCAGAATCACTTCCCGCATCTCGCTTTTAATGTGATTGGTCTTTGTTAGCTTCATCTTTCAAACCTAATAATTGCAGCCTTTGATCTCCAATCTCTGTACTCCGCAGCTAGCATGATCCGAAGCGTCCTGGTTTTGGCCATTGTCTCAACCTCCACATGCAAGCAACTATCTCATGTCTGAAGGAAAGTTTTAAACGAAAAATAGCTTAACGCATCCTATATTTTTGTGGGAAACTCTCTCGGGAGCACTCCTCTCTCCTTTATATTGTCATTTAAACTGATTGATATGTTTTTATAATTTTATGGCTGATTTTAATAGACTATTTGTATCGCGTCTCATCCTCATCCACCTAATCGTGGTGTTTTACAAAACCTGGCAGAATTCTCTTTGTTTCACGAGGGTTTTGGATATAGGGTTAGTCGGTGCTGTGGATATGGATGGATGAAGTGAAGAAAGATTAGACATTTAACTTGCTTCCCCCAACCCGTGCTTGTGGATGACGTTAGTTTTTGGGAAAATGTCATTTTAATATGTTACATATTGCTCTTGTGGAGCATTTACTTGATGACAGTTTTTAAACTTGAAAATCCAACTGGGTAAAGTGATCTATGTAAAAGAATGTACATAATTATTTCATGTTTATATAGTTATATTATTCTAGATAACATTTTTGCACTGAATCTTTCCCAAGCACGTTGTGTTTTTGGGATAAATGGAGTGCAGAAGGATGAGCATAACTGCACTCGCTTTTTGTTTTGAAATTAGCCTGTCATGGACTTCTCGCTAATCCCCTAAATCTCTCAACTTTCCCAAGAGTTGCTTCCCTTACTCAGCATTGTCCTGAACGTACGAGCCTTTTAAGTGTTAATCATCAACCGTTAAAATGACATTAAAACTATTTAGTTTTTCTGAAAAATTAATTTTCTCCATTACATCAGCTCGTTTCCCATGTCCAACCACACCAGATTTATTCTTGCCTCTTATTGACTCTCCTTCTCGCATAAATTAACAATAAATATTATCTTCCAAAATTAACTTCACGGTTATGTGGAGCTCATTTTATGTAGAAAATTATTTTTGGGTGTGTTCTGAAAATATTTTTTAAACAAGATTAGTTGATGATATTCATGCTAAGCGCGTTAGGAAAGGGTTGGCGGTAATGTTCACCCTGATGGTGAAGAAGACAAGGAACTGGTTGCACAGCTTTCTTGGTGAACATATCACCATCCCAGATTTGTCACAGCTTTGTTTTTCGTGCATTTTATAAAATAAAAGGACTTTGTTTGTTAAGTTGTTGTGACTTGCGACAACAGTTTCCTTACAGGAAGCTTTTGGAAAAGGGTAAGAGACCCATTTCATATGTAGATTTGCTATAATATTAAATGTGTATTGCATGAGGGTGCTTTTGTTTCTATTTTTAGCCTACTTACTTTCCACAATTGAAGTGACAAGAAGAAGAATAGGATTCTCCATAGTCTCAATTTTTCTAACTTCACATCTACAAAAAAGCCAGCGATACAGAACTAACAGAACGTACAATAGAAAATAACTGCAAGGCAACTCTGAAAAAATGTGCTAAGAATTACGTGAAACCGTGGAAGAGCTAATACAACCTGATCTGATTAGGTGTGCACTCATATAAATAAAGCAGTTAGGAGTGGAAATAACTTAGTTCCAACAAAGTATATATCCATTAAACCTGTCTTTATTGTATAAATTATTAAATTCCCGAAACCATATAAATATTAAAATTATAGTCATCGTTGAACATATTACGCTTGTGTTTTCTTAGGGGACGATTGAGGGGATGAAACTTTTGATCCTCCAGCTTGACTTGATGTGGTTACTGGATTTTGAAAAAAGTAAGAATAGAACTCAGGGGGACTAAATGTGCAAGGGAATTTGCTCATAATCTCCTGCACTTTAAGCTTCCTTCGTACATGCGGCGGCTGATAACTGAAATCGTAACCAGAAGAGTCAATTACATGTGTAGCCAACCGAGGTGTACTGATCATTTATAAAGTTTGTCTCGGAAAGAGACGATGCTGAATAAGTTAAATCAATTCACCTTTCGCTTTCAAGTCGCTTTCTCCGAGCCATGTTGAGAGATGTCTGCCTGACAAGTGTGCCAAGCACCCTTCTGCTCACTACCATTCCATCAATCAACGGGGTTGCCAATCCCATTCTACAGGTTATAGTTAAACACATGAACAAATATCATAAATTAAGTCAGGTTTAATCGATTTCATGGCAATACCATCATTTTAGCAATGCATACCTGAGAGGTTCCCCTTCCATATGAATTCTGAACAAGCCATTCTTCAGAGCATGTATGAAAATTGTTAGCGATGGTTCCATCGGTTTCCCGTCTTCACGATTCTTGCTGGTATAGCTCATAAGCTCCGCTACATAAATAATTTCAGATTCATTCAATGTACCTACTCTTAAGTATACCAGACTATGAGCAAAACGTCACATCTCTTACCTGATGGGAAATGAAACGAGTCTTCGAAACTTTCTAGCCAAACGACGAATATTTTTGCGTCAGCGCCCTTTTTATTACGGACAGATTCTTCACTCTGTGAATCTTGTTTTTGGTAATTTCTCGATGCTGAATTTCAAAACAAAAGAGTCAGTCATTATTATATTATCCATCGGGGTAATTGGGGGTTGCTATAATATAAAGATTTGGAAACCTACTTGATTTATTGACATTCCATACGGATGCTTCACAAGCATTTTTCTCTGTTGGGACAACAAAGGCCACTTCCGAGGTGACATCCGCCCAGTATAAAATGCACTTTTCTCCATTATACAAGCTACCACCATGGCTATCAAATTGTTGAGCACCATAGTCCATAGTTCGATGTTTTGGAGTTCCAGGGGCATCCTTACCAGTCCCATTACTTTTTGAGCCTCGTTTCCAAGTATTATGGACATTAACTGGCCATCCAAGGGCAAGCAAAAATTCCATGAAATGCGGATGGATTCCGGTTCGAGTTTGCTATAAAATATTTATAAAACAACGGAATAAAAATACTCGTATTCCCAATTTAAAATATTACTACCTAATTTTAGTTTACCCTCACCACATTCCCCAGTATGTCTTCAGCCTTTCTCTGGCCACTTTTCACGTAGAATACGAATACAGTATCATTGGTTCTGTAACTAGTCTGGTCTAGTGCCTCCAGTTCTGATATGAAGTTGGGATGGTTTGACTCAATAGGGATGATTTTTTGTGAAGTGATCTCACTTGACGTCTGGGGGGTTACGTATCCTAAATGGCTTAATAGTAGTCTAGCTGTTTGAAATTCTGAAGCAGGAGGAGGAGCCTCAGCTTCTGTTCTTAAGTTTGGATACGTATTTGAGTTCTGCTCCCTAATATTATTAGCAGCCGACTTTTCTTGCTTTATTTGATTCCCAACGATAATCGACAGTCGATTAAGCTCAAGGGAGTCTTGGTCCGCGGAAGACGATTTTGAACTTGAATTTAACGACGGAATGGCTTGATCTCTGTTGACATCAGAATTACAAAAAATATTTAACAAATGTTTCCATTATTTACACCCAATATGCTTTCACTTCATTGATTTAAACTTACGCTCTACATGTTGTAATTCGGTCTGCCATTTCTGGAAAATATCGATGGGTAACATCATGTCTAAACCCGACATCGTTCATTGGCAATGGTCTACCCAACGTGTTTCCGGAGGAAGAGAAAGATTTCCCTTTGTAACGGGGAAGGTGTCGTAATTGAAAGCACCAAGCATTTTGTCCCATAGGTCCTCGAATTATTGCTGCCAAAGTTGGCTGTGGGTCTATAAAAAGAAAAAGAAATGTAAATAAACACTTCCTCAATTGCAATCGACAATACAGTACTTTTATCATTTTTATCATACCCGTATCATTAGCCAGTGATTCTTCGTGTAGTGCTATTAATATGGAGTGATCAATGACAAAATATCGGAACTGATTGATAATAGCACTTTTGTTGATTGTTCCCTGGCCACCTGTCTGGCCAAGCAAAACGGTTTCGTCTACAATCGCAGTTTTAACACTGCTGCATGGACTGTAGCGCCCAACCTGTTCAAATATGACTGCCAGTAAGGCTTCCGCTGCATCTCGAACCCTTAATGACACAGGCTTAAGATCTTTGTCATTTTTCAGTTTGATAGGTTCGCTTGGCTTGCCCTGTAAGGATGAACAAAAAAATGAATTGCTATAAGAATAACAAAATATGCTTACTTCAGAGAATTCATTTTTAAATCGAGGTACCTGAGATTTCGTCCCTGATATTCCAAATTCCACAACTTCGAGAACAGTAAACAGAGATTCCTTATCCTCTAACAAATATGGATGCGTTGTCAGCCATGTTGTAACACATTGGAACGCAGCCACAATGCTTGAGTGTAGGTCCTTGGAGTGGTCCTTTGGAGGGCGTGAGCATTGGTGAATGATGAAATCACACACCCATTTAACAGCTCTGCGGCACTCCAGCGGATCTTGAAGCCATAAACGTTGAATTTATTACAACTTCGTCAAATATTTATTGAGAAGATTAAATTATTATATCGGTTGGTATGTAATATTTCTCGTCTACCTTGATCCTGGACTTTTATTCTCGCCAAACCATTCAGTAGCTCTAAAGCCGCAAGAGAGACAGGAAGGTCCGCTTTCCACGTTGAAATTAGACGATGGCATACCAAATACGTTGCCCGTACAAAAAGTGCGTGAGCAGAATCTGCCAACATCGGTAATTAAGAATATAGTTCAAAATCCGTTTTCCAAACAAAATTTAGGTAAATAAATAAAAAAGGGAAAACAAAAAGAATACCAATTTGATTGGAACTTGGATCATTGTACGTATGCTCATCAAAGCTGTTGCTGTAATCGCTGTAACTGCGCATGCTCGCATTTTCTGCATGCAAATAAAGAATTTGGGGAAGCGCAGAAGATGATTGGTTGACATTAACAAAAACAAAGCAAAAAAGAGGACAACACATTTAAACAAGCAAAACAATCATAAAATACCCAATTTATAACAAGTAATTTTATTTTAAACCCAGCATCACCCAGTCATATCTCACCAGATGAAAGTAAATTCGTGGGTGATTCAGTTCCAAGTGGAACGGAGGGTTTATCAACGTCTTCAAAGGCTGCCGTGTCAGATACTAACATTATAAGGCCACCTACAGATTTAACAAATTTTAAATCATTGATAAACATTTGAATCGCCGTTCTATCGTCGTTGAGGAATAGATTGTGGATAATAGTTGACATGTTTTGGAGGTAAGCGTAATTCACACGTACCAAGGAGCATCTGGATATTCAGCGAATCAGTTTCGACTTGCAATGCGCTAATCAACACATTCGCTAGTCTGGGCTTAAGTTGAATGAAGGTTGTCCCATGTGACGACTTATCTTGTATATCTCTTATTGGAACATTCTAAATCCAAACCAAATTAACGAAATAATAAAATTTGAAACACAATTTGAAAAATTGAAGGTATATGGGACGTTTTTTAAGACTAGAAACACAATGAGAAGTGAACGCATACCAAAAAATGTAGCGGAAGAGATAAAAGTGACAACAGCAATTGTATTGCTGAACGTCTCAAATCACTCCGTAAGGCATCTTTTGTAGGCAAAACAGCTTCCAGTGCAGTTACAATTACTGGTACAAGAACTGTTACTCCGTCCAAATCCACCCGGAGCAGATTAGAAGAGTTGGATAAGATGGAAATTAGGACTTCGTGACGAGTGTCCTAATTGCAAAATGAAGGGTTTCATTCACTTTGTTTAATTATTTTGTTATCTCAAAGGCGAAATGAATGAAATTAACTAAACTGACATTTGATTATTCTTACCTTTAGACCTTTCCTCACAGCAATATAAAATCTGGCCAAATATGCAGGTAATATATCCTCTCCCGTTTTCTTCGAACAAAATACGCGACAAAGAGTTGCAATCGCTTCGGCCCTTCCTTGGTAATATTTGTCAATGGTAATCGCATTTGGAATGTCTATCGATTCTGGTAATGCGGCTGGTACTGCTGAGCCTCGGGAAGTTCTTCTGACTTCGCCATCAGCTTAAATAATAAAAATAAATACGTTTTATGAATACGAATAACTGACTACTTGAGTAACATAATCACGAAAACTGCTAAAATATTCTCATCAATCAATTCTCCATCCTACCTGTTTTGGAGGTATCGCATGATATCAAAGCTGCCTCAAAAAGCCATGGGCCAAACAAATGCAAAATACTGTTGACGCGGGGTCGCAGGGGTGAAAGCCGACTGGGAATACTGCTACTCTCGATATGTGAGCCAGGATCGGTCCCCGCACTGTGAATTCCTGATTGGGGACTTGAAGGAATAGATGAAGTGTCCTTGGATCTAGAAATTCCAAGGATCGAGGTTCTCGGCATTCCTAAAATGGTTATATATATCCATCCATTAGCCAATCATAATAACTAGTTTTCAATAACTACAATAAATAATTCTAGTAAATAACTAAACAAAACGATGCTGACAGATTAGTTGTATGTATCAGCATTTCATACATTCCAGTCATTGAAGGAAATTTATGGTAGCAGACCAAAATCCAAAAAGAAAAATATGAAGCCAACCCAAACAAAAATCCTCGAAAAAGATTTGCCCTTCACCATAATAAAAAATACGCTGCAATAATCCAAACCATATAAAAATCAAAAATCCGTCATAACAGTAAAATACATGCTAAGTAAATAAATATACTAGCTGAGCTCTACGAAAGCATAACTTCCTCCTTCAGCAAAACAACAACCAGCAAGAATAATTTCTATAATCATTCCATTCTCTAAACAAAACTACACAAACTACACACGACATGACATTTATGAAGTGCTCTTTCGAATTTTATACCCTTGGGAATACTGGAAGTGGTAGAAGAGGAAACGCTAAAGCTTTTCGCTAGTCTTCTCATAGGCGGAACTGGACTGGAAATAGGCTGAGGGGGTTCAGGTGTTGACCTTTCCAATTTTCCCTTTGGCGGAATTCCTATTTATACACCCGATCATATATAACCCAAATATTACATATTTACAGAATTACTTAGATAACCACCATGAAAAAATATAATTCAAAAGCTTTCTCCCAATTTATGCTATAATTCCTTTCCTAGCACTACTCAAACTGTCTAAAATGTTTTACAAACTTTTACAAATTCAAGCTGAAACAGGACTTTTTAAAAATCAATTGTTGACAATTCAATCCACGCCACTTTTTCTCTGGAGCATTACGTACCTAAGAAAGCATCCACAAGTGCAGCGATTCCCTGCATGGCTTGATGGAAGATCACAGGGAGTACCGATAGGCAAGGATGTTGGCAAGGGTCGATCACGCCTTCACTCGCTATTGCATACTACAGGAAACCAAACATGACAAATAAATATAATTAGTGGGTAACTGCACAAATGAAATAAACAACAATGCTGACACAATAAAATTTTACCTGTAAGAAATTTTGCGTCTGAGAGATTTTCGTCGGCTGCGTCAGCTCCACCGGATTCCCCAAGCAGTGTAGAAATCTAAACCATGTCTGAACTATCGCGTCATCCGTCATGTTCACCGGGACTAATGTACCGTCATCATCCCCCACTTTAATGTAACCAGGTCCATACATAATGTTAAGGGTCCTCCCAACCAGCAGCAAGTTAATACGATTCCACTGATCAAAGAGATTGGCTCGATGCCTCCAGGACTGACAGGACTCTCTCAACGTCTTCCAAAGGGGTGGGGATGGAAAGGACTTTCCACAAGCCAGTAGCCAAACTTCAAATAGCACGCTCAGAACTCGTTCGCAAAGCTGATCCCCAATGTCCTCCCGGATTGATGGCGGTGACAGGATGGCATTGTTGATCCCGATTAGAAAGAGCAAGATACACTCCCAGGTGTCAGTGTCCAAGATTTCTGATGTACGAATGGTATTTTGAAGGACGCGGAGGACACGGTGACAAAGGACTGCTTGCCTGTTGATGGTATCCTGGCCTATGATTGGGAACAACAGCATTAGTTTCACAAACCCGACACGAGACAAAATTCGCCGAATTAATTAAGCAAAGTTATAGATATTAGTAATTTAGTATATTTCAAGCTAAAGGAAAGGGCATAAGTAAAGTATTTACCCAGGTCCGTACAATATAAGAAAGGCCAGACTTGTAAAGATATAAACAATGTCATAAATATTTACATTCTCCGTTTTAATATGAATGTTAGTTAATTATAAATAGCATCATGCGACCCCACACACCATCACCGTTCTACTAGGTTAGTCTTTACTCGATTACTCGTTATATGCTTCAAAAGGTCAAACTTTAATTATTGGTCAAATTAGAGAAAAAAGTAGCAGACATCCGATCTTAAAATCAAATCCTAATTAGCAATTTTACCTTCCCCCTTCCTGGGCGAGAACAAATGATAAAAGTGGTTGATCATAACCCGGGAGTAAAAGTTGGGTCGATCCGCAATCGGATTCGGAACGGAGATCTTCGGGACCGGGGCCAGGCAGGAGAGCCACTCGCAATAAATGCTGACGCAGTCCTTGATGATCTCATGCTCGGAAAAGGGGAGGCTAAGGCCATGACAAACCACCTGTAACAGCCAAGATAAAATCATTTAACATTTTACAATTAAATTAAAGTCATCAAGATAAGCATGACCAATGATAAGCATCAATAATACAGTACCTGCAAACACCACTCAATCTCCCCATCCGTCACGAAGCTGCTGACCGTGGGGGGCTGGGATATCCCGAGGGAGGAGACAATATGCCGGACCACTGGGAACACCACATCCTTGGCAGCATCCGGGGGGAGCTTCTCCAGCACGGAGGTCCGCAACCCGGACAGGTCCTCATTGCCCGAGTTGGAGAGGGCTGTCCACTCCCAGTACATTTAACTAACTTTAACTACAAACTAAAATTATACTCCCCAAAATTAACTCCTCCCCTCAACTTTAACACTTCCCTGACACCTGAACAAACTGTCACCCCCTTCAAATGTCGAATCAGAACATGATTCAATTCAAAGATGACTCATGAGTCATTTAATCTTTAACATGTCAATCATGTCATCATGATAGTTGATGCTTCATGAACAAAGTACAGTTAGTTAAGTTAAAGCACGCTAAAGTTAAATGCAATTAACTTCCCAATCAACTCATCTAACGTGCGGCAAAGTGAATTTAAACTTTAAGAGTAAATAGCAAATCAGGTAAACGCACATCTTTTGACACAGTTACCTCCCCCTCCGTCATCAACCCAACAACATCAGTCTGTCTGATGATCAGACTCTGATCACTCTTCAGCTGGTACAGTTATCTACCTTTCATACTCTCTCAAATTACGCAAACAAAGCCATATTTACCTATTTATACTACCTCATTTGAATATTATCCTGCCCATATTATTATTCAATTCACTCACACTAAAGCACATCAACAACTTATCGGCGAGACGTGTACGTCTACTCCCCATTCATCTTTCCCCATGCAATCGGCTATTAAGCCGGGGCTCCAGCTTTAGTCCCTTGTGCCCTTCCCCAAAGTGAAAATGCACTTGAGGGAGTGCGCTACGCCCACGCTAATGTGTCCCGAGCCCAAATGGTTGGACTGTAGATGTGGAATGATGTGAGCAGGTGCACTCATTCATGAATGCATGTGGAGAGGAGAAGTAGAATAGAATAGTGGAATATGAATAGAGAGAGAGTAGCCCACATCATCATTTCATCATCATCAGCTGCTCCCCTTCTCAGCCTTCTTCTCCCAACTCAACAGCGCAGCGAGCGAACTGAGGAGAACTAAAAAAAAACTGAACATATTTTTTTATCCTTTTGAGATCAGCATAATCAAGAATGGATCATCTCATCTCTCTCTTCCTCATTTTAGTATTTTGAAAGAAAAAAAAATTGTTTTTGTGTGGTGCAGACAAAGGATTAGTTAGTTTTTAATTAAAGATTAGGATAAGGATAAGAAAGGTGCTTTTTCTATCGATAAAGTTATAATAGTGCTTCTAACCGAACCGGGATCCAATGTTTTGAAAAGGGAAATATCAATTTGTATTATGACATATTTTTAGCATTAAATTTTAATTGCGGATTTGTTTTGATA
This sequence comes from Pseudosinella alba, assembly GCA_034700485.1. Lineage (NCBI taxonomy): Eukaryota > Metazoa > Arthropoda > Collembola > Entomobryomorpha > Entomobryidae > Pseudosinella > Pseudosinella alba. The sequence continues at coordinate 25,497 of JAQIXQ010000038.1, forward strand.
GAAATTATTAAGTGGATTTTATAAAGTAAATGCGGGGGTGGAGCTGCCGGGGAGCTAGTTTAGTTAGCGAGTTTGTTAAGGGGTAAAAGGGTGCTGGCTGAGGCATAAAGGTCAAAGGTCAGATAAGATGCCGAGGACCCCGAAGAAGAAGAAGTCCAAACCGTCTGGGGCGAAGCAGGAAGTCAGCCCACAACATCCTCCCCAGCAGCAAAGTCACGTGGCCCTTCTTCAGGTAATATAGCTTAATTGTTAATTGTAAATAGTAAAGATTTGGGTTGTATTTTTATTAAATGTGATGTTTCTTGTTTTTGATTTTTAGGATGATGAAGAGGAAAACAGCACTGGTAATTTAAGATCAGATTAGTACACATTTGTTAGAAATACTTCCATTCGTTGATTATAAAGTTCGTTTAAAATTTGCTAATTTAATTTGTAAATGTTTTGTCAGATTCTGTAGAGCAAGCTGCTCGGGATGCGGCGGCGGGCAAAGATGACCAAATGTTTGATCAGGACTCCCTCATGTTTGAAGAAGTGGATGATGTGGAGCTACCACCCGATGATGAGGATGATGGATATGAGGTAAAATTATTTGCAAAAAAAATAAACATGATACTGTTTTGTGTAAATTTTAATTTGTAATTGAAATTTTTGGCAAATCTGATCTTATTAAAAACAGGTAACAGTCACAGAGAGAGCAGCGGATGAGAGACGGTTGAGTGGTTTACCAGTGTCATCGCCGGATATGGTATTGGATGAGACTGACAGCACCCTGAATACGCCTTATGGTAGCCCAATGAGTGCGATTAGTAGTTTTAGCAGTATCCAGAAGTGGACTGGTGAGGTGAAGAAGATGCTTCTGGACGACCAACGACAAAGCGAAAAGTTCGTACATATTTTAAAGTTCTAACTAAATGAATTTATCAAGGCTACATACAGTGGCATTGCAGGTTTGGTTAAATTCTTAATTGCAATGAAAATATTGAAAATTTAGCCGTACCAAAGGCTGGGTATTTCCACCAGAAGTGCTACCATCCATGTCATCCGCTGGGCGCTCAGAGGGCTTCGCAGAAGTTGAAGGTTCATTTCCTGATAGCGATTTTGATTTGATGCCTACGGTAAGTGGTTACTGATAATATTTGTTTTGATCGGGATCTGATTATTCGGGAGTAATATAGCTAAATTTGATAAGCTTATTTTGTTTCAGACGGAAGAATTAGCAGAAAAATATTCTAATGAGCTGATAGAGAAGGAGAAGAGTATTTTGCAAAAAGATGCCAAAATTAGTGAACTAGAAAGAGCATGTAGAGATATTAAGGTAAATTTCATTGTATTTAATTTAATGAAGTAGGCTATACGGTGAAATAGCAATTCCGCGGAGACTAAAGGTTACTGTATAATTCCAGAATAATTTAGAAGATTGTGAAAAAGAACTGAAGCAGAAAACAGAAGCGGCCACATCAGGCGTGGAAAAACTAAAACAGACATTAGAAGAAAAAGATAAGTGTATAATGGAGACCTCTGAGAAACTACGTAAGGTGACAGAGAGCTATAATTCAAGTGAAAAACGATGGAAGGAACAACAAGAGTACCTGGAAAAGCAGATTCAAAAATTAAAATCTGAGTGAGCTATTTTATTTTATTGATATTTTAACCAATTTTGTTTCACTGGGAATGAGGGGATCAACAGACCATACAAGACGTTAACTTTGTGATACTTTATTGCAGAATGGAAGCTAACGGTAATATCGGTGAGGAACTGGAAAGACTGACCGAAGACTCGAAACGGGAAAAGCGTGGTCTCGAATCACAGCTGGAAAAAGCCAAAGAAGAAACCGTCCAGCTAAAAAAGCACTTTTCTGAGGAGATGTCATCTTTGGAGGAAGAGCTGAGATCTCTAAAAGAGGAAAAGTTGCAGTTGGAAGAGCAATTACAGGAGGAAATCAGGATGCTTGAAGATAAACTGATGCTATCCGAACAGGCATGTGAGACAGCCCTGAGCGAGAAGGAAACCATCAGAATAGAGCTGGAATCACAGGAAGAGAAAAATAAAACTTTAATTCTGGACCTGAATGAGTTAAAAGAGAAGCGAGAAGAGATCGCAATGTCGATGTCGCAACAGCAAACAGAAAAGCAGGCAACAGAAGAACTAATTAATTCATTGAGACAAGAGAAAGAGCACCTTCAAGAGACGCTATCAACTGAAAAGTATGAGCTGGAACTTCAGGTGCAAGCTTTAAGTGAGCAATTACAGCATCAAAGGCAGGACAGACCGACAGATGAGTTGATTGCATCTTTAAACCAAGAAAAGGAAATTCTGAGGGAAGAACACACGAATGAAAAATATGAGCTGGAACTCCAAGTGCAAACTTTAAAGGAGGAATTAATGAAGGCAAAACTGGAAGCCGAGAACACGGAAAATACGGCTCCTGTTAACTTCTTTACTCAAGATGCTGGTGTGGTTCCACAACAGGTACGTTACATTACATAAATGATCAGATTTCAGCCTTTTGTATTTGTCAAATTTTGATTTAAATGGAGGGTTAAAATCCATGTGCAACTGAATTTACTTTCTTTCAGGATGACTGGCTTGAGACGAAAAAGTCGATGGAGAATCGAATTGCAGAACTCGAGTTGGAGAAAGGTAATCTTCTTCTTCAACTGGTAGACGTTGATGATGAGCAGCAAGGTAAATTCCACCTCCTCAGCTACCATACTTTCTTTTCTTCATACTCAAAAGCGTAATTAACTGACTTCGACGATACTTTCGGGTGTAGGGTTAATCAATACTTGGGATAGGTTACCGGTGGTGGTATTAAATATTGACCAACATTTTTTATTATTTTTGTTTTTACAAATTGGGTTATACAGTACTTACCTAAGTGTCGATTTATGTTGCGGTTGTACAATGCTAACCAAGCCACAATATCATACTACTAATAATAATCGTGCCCTGCAGTAATGTATGTTGTAATTTGGTGTGTTCTAAGTACTAACAGTCCACGTCCGTAGAAGAATGAATGCTTTTGTTGTTTTCGTTTGACTGCCTAATTGTTAATTTATGTTTAATTTGTAATTATAAACGCGTAGGTTGGAAAGTACCTATTTAGTTTGTATTGTGCCAAACACTACTACACTCGTATCTAGTATGAAAGCGGCGATGAATCGAATCGAAGGTTATGTGGGGGTAGCTATATGAGGAGCTGTAATGTCTGCCTTGCTGCTTAACTGTAACATATTTTCTTCGGGTGGTGGAGCACAATGCACATGGACGGGCACACATAATATTAGTTTAAACAATCCTTTCATACTCTCTTGTATTTAACTATAAAAGCGGCAAATGCTGTGCCGAGGAAGAGACTTACTTTCTCTTCGCTCTCTTAGTGAAAGTAAATTAAATTGCTTATGCTTTCATCAGTAATAATGATTGTCGATAGTAAATGATCTGCAACAGTTTTCGAATAACCTTTCTTCGTAAAATGTAGTTACTAAAACTTAGTAATCCTAAGATTGCGACATGACTCATGACCGTGGCAATAATTTTGTTTGTTTCAGAATCCGAGAAGATAATTGCTGCGAAGGTGGAAGAAAATCAAAGTCAAAGTCAAGTACAGAAGCAGTTGGAAGTGGAAGTTGAGACTACGAAACAAGGTATGATAACTAATATTTAGTGTGTGAATCATTCTAGCAGTCTTTAAACTTGTTATTTTCAGTTGTGTAATCTTTCTCTGTGTTCCATATAGCATTGGATGAATCTGAACGCAAGATTGAATCCTTAGAAAAGGAACTTGAGGAATCAAAACTCCGAGATGGGGAACGAATTGAATCAGCAATGAATACAATTGCTTGGGAGGAGAAAGTAGAAATACTTCAGAAGCAAAATGATTCCCTTGCTGAGGAGCTCATGAATCAGCGGAAATCCGCAGACGAACTTTCATGCAGATATGAAGAGTTGGAGAGAAAATATGCTGAGTTGGAGTCCTCACGTCCGTCAATAGAAGGCTTGGTTGAAATCGATAGATGTGATGGCTGGTCTGACGACACCCCACAAATACCTCCTGAGGTTGACGAAGGCTTCACAGAAGATCCCCAGATTGCCGAATTAAAGGAGGCTTTGGATGAGAAGCAACGAGAACTTAATGAAATGTGCCTCAGACAACAAACTCTGGAAAATGAGCTCTCAGATCGGGGTAATATTATGACTCGCTATGAAGCTATGCTGAAGGAAGTGGGTGATGAAAAATCAGCCTCTGCACAAAAGTTGGAGGAATGTATGCAAGAATTGGAGAGGGTTCAAAAGGAGCTACAGGAAAGGGTACACTTTCCAAATTTCAACTTAAACTCTGAAACAATTGTTACGTTACACTTGCCTTTCCATATTAAATACTATTTTCTTTTGATATTTGTTTGCAGATCACCGAGCAGGAGCAAGCGCAGGCCTTCCAGCCTCCCGAACCGTTGGCTAGTGATGGATGGGGGGATGATGACGCCCCAGTTCTACTCGACGAAGGATTAGCTGATGTCAATGCAGCAGCAGCAGCAATGCAGCAGCAACAGCAACTACAAGAACTAACGGAGTTGAAGCAGGAGCTATCCCAGAAGAGTGAAGAGCTGTCTGCAAGTACCAACAAGTGTCGTACAATGGAAGATAAACTGAAAAAGGCATTAAAGGCCATAAAGCAAAAGAATGATAAGCTGGCAGAGTTGAAAAATCGTCTTGGGGAAGATCCGATGACCACTTCGACTGTGTCAGTGATGGAAGCCAGTGCAGCCCCAGTCCCAGTTCAGGAACCAATTATCACAAAGTCAGTGGCTTATGAGTGCGGTGAACTAGAAAAGCTAAAACAAGAATGCCATGAGAAGGATTACAAAATCAATGAACTGGAGGTGCTTGTGAAGTCCTTGCAAGAATATCAGTTACAGGCTCCAGTTTTACCTGTGTCTGCTCCCGCTGTTCTTGACATCCAGGAGGAAGTCCCCCTACAATACCAACAACAGGAGGAAATGACAGCCATGTTATCACAACGAGACTATGAAATAGCAAATCTGAGAAATGAGCTCTCTCAGCTCGCATCAACCTTAAATTCTAAAAACGAAGAAATTGATCAGTTAATGAAAACTTGTACCGACATGGAGAAGTCGGTAGATGAAAAGGTGGAGCTCTTGAACGACTGCGTCACCAAAAAAGATGAAGAAGTGAGACAGGCCATATCCCAATACGAAGACTTTTTGAAGGCTGCTACCCTGAATGTTTCTCAACTTACTAAAGAACTGGAAGAGAAAATCCGAGAAATTAACATGCTCCACGGTCAAGTTCAAGTAAGTTTTTTTTATTGCCCCAGGGTTTTATTATTGCATTTTAATGTTTATGTTTGTTCATTTAGTTTTATAATTGCGTATTTATTTATTTAGGAAGCGCAAGAGTCCTTGCTTGAAACCCAAAACGAGTTTGAGTCCTACAAAAGGGAAACACAAAACTTGCACAATAATTTGTACGCAAAGGATCACGAACTCGAAGGTCGGAGACAGTTAGAAGAACAGTTACGTCAAGAACTTCATCGACTCCAGACTCAGGTCAATGAGTTATCCAATAATCAAGCTTTGGTTAGTGAGGCTCTGGATAGAGCGGATGCAGAAAAGAATCAACTTCGAGAAGAATCCGTCTGTATTCAACATGAGTATGGCAGCAAAAACAGAGAACTTCAAGTTCAGATTTCACAACTAATCGACCAACTAAATGAACGGGAATCAGCCATCAGTGTGATGGAAACTCGTCTGAAGGAATCTGATGAACAATGTGATAAAATGGTGCTAGACATCCGTTCGCAATTGGAGGAGAGGACCAAAGCCATGGAACAAATGGAACAGACACTCTTCGTAAAAACAGAGGAATGCCTTCGCGTGGAAGAAAGACTCAAAGATAGCGAAGAAAAATTCAGATTAGAACTGGCTACGAAATTGAAGGAAATGGAAGACCAACAAAAAAGTGCTCTTGAAACTTTTGCCGTGCAAAATTCAGAAGACTTAGAACGTACCTGTGAGCAACTAGCAAGAAAAAATAATGAGGTGACAGAGCTCCAAGAACATTTCCGACAATTGCAGGAAACAAACGCTACACTGGAACAGGAATATAGCAGGAAATGTTCAGAACTTTTGCAAAAGGATCAGGCGCTAGTGGAAGTAGAGTCTTTGAGGAGCAACATCCAAACTTTAGAGGGGACAATCGCGTCCTACACCCACGCTCTCAACAGTGCCAACGCCGACATAAACCAAAAGAATGAGGAAGTGACAAATCTGCAAAACATATGTACACAGTATGAAGAAAAAATATACAATTCAACCATGGCTCAGGATGAGGTGCAACGAACACTCCAAGAAACTCAAGGAGCACTAGCGCAGTGCCAACAAGATTTAACCGCTTACTATAATGAACTCCAGAACTCGAAAGTAGAGGTGGAAGGACTGAGAAGGACATGCACTGACTACCAGGAAACGATCGAATGTCTGAATTCAGAGATAAGGGATTCAAAGACTGAGTCGGCCCACTACTCCACAGAGATTCAAAACATGAGCAATCAACTTTCCAGACAGCAGGAAGTAGAATCCAGTCTCAACAAGTATTTAGAGGACTTGAACGCGGCGACGGAAGAACTAGGAAAGAAGAACTCGGAAATGAGGGAACTGGAGAAATTGCTCAAGACACAGGAGACGCAAATCCAGAGTCTGCAAGCAAATCTTGAATCCGTGAGGACGGAAGTCCTATCCAAGGATAATATGTTATCAGAGAAGGATGAACACATTTCCAAACTGGAGGCAGAAGCTTGGGAAACAGCCACGCTGAGGGAAAAGGAGGATAAGGAATCAAAACATGCAGAAGAATTGCTAGCGGAGCTGGAAGAAAAATCCAAAGAGATTAGTGACCTTCGGTTTGAGCTTGACGAGGGAATCCTCCTGGAGAAGGGCATGAAGAAGAATTTGGAGGAAAAGGATCGAGAAGCACAAATTCTTCGAAGTGAAATTGGCAACAGAGACAGGGAGATAGACGAACTGAAACAAGAACTAGACCAAATTTCCTCATCCATTCCTGCCATCTCCCCAGAAGATGAACCACTTGCTCAACGACTCCAGTTTGCTGAAGAAGAGAAGCAGATGCTGGAAAGGAAGATTGACCTACTCCAAAACAAGTTGGCAGAAGTGGAGTCCTCAGAAATAAGGTGTTATGAGGACTTCTCCAGACTGAAAATATTGCGCACTGAATTAGAAATGGATAATTTACGAATGTCTGGCGAGTTGGAACAATTTCGAAGGAGCTTCCAAGATGGTGATAATGATCCTAAATATAAGTCCATGGAGAACCAACTAGTTTTAATGTCGAAAACGTTAGAAGATCGGGATAAACTTTGTCGGGACCTAATGAAGAATGTTAGCGAGGTAAACAATGTAGCTGTTATTATCGATTGCAACAAGTACCTTTATTTTAATGTGTAATTTGCTTTTTAAAATAAAAACATTTCTATTTTTCAGTTACAAGAATCCCATGATGCCTTACAAGTTCGAGTGAATGACCTTCAACTCGTTTCCCTCCCTTCACAGTACTTTGAAGGTAGCCTAGAAGCAATAGTATTGGATCTGGATCGTCAGATATTCTCCTTGAAGATAGACATTGACCGGGAGCGTAAGATAAGAGAATTATATGAAGGGCTTCTGTTCCTTGCCACATCTAAGAAGCAATTCGAAAGTGGTGCTAACAGGTCGAGCGGCTGGTTCGGCCTAGGCGATTTGTTTAGTTCTGCCTCATCCTCATCACCTCCCCCTCCCCGAACTCGGCCAACAAGTCCTCCTCGTTCTAGCTTTTCTACATCAATGGGCCAACAGTTAACTCCACATTATGGTGGTCCCCCTAGTTTGCCGTTCACATCTACTCCTTCGAGGCCTGTCACGCCTTATAGACCTACCACTCCAATATCTCCTGCTGGAGCTTTCCAACCGGCAATGTTTGATTCACCAGGTGGGCAACAACAACAAGGTCAAGGACAAGCACCACCCCCTATGCAACAACCGCAACCCCCAGCAGCTCAGTTTAGTTTATTGCAAGGTTATAACGTTATAAAAGTCTATTTTCAACACGAATATGAAAAATGAGTTTAGTGAATGTTTTATTGAATAATCTTGTTCTCTTTGATGCTTTCAGAATATCAGCATCAGCCAGACTTGCAGATTCCTCCCCCGCCATTTAGCAGTGGTAGTGGCCCTATCAACTCCGCGTAAGCTAGAACGACACCCTCCTCCCTAGAAAATTACAGTTGACAGCTTATATAATGTTTTCATTTTGAAGCTAATCATGAGTGGTTGTTTTTAATGTGAGTTGTGGACCATGAAATTAATGGTGTTATTTGATTTGTGTAATTTTGAATATTCGAGTTGGGTTTGAGTTTGAGTTCAAATCGATTTTTATAATTACTGCAGTAATGATTCCGTTTTGGGTGATTCATAAGTTAGTTTCGGCAACAAGGACTGAGTTGATTATCATTGAGCTTTGTCTTAATTGCCGTTTGTCTGTCTTTCTGTTGAATTAACTTTGTGTCCTCCATTTGTAAAATACTAGTGTTAATTTCATCTTATTTCTAAACTAAAATTAGAGAAATCGCGAGAACTTTTTCTCGGAGATAATTTTGCGATTGCAGGTTAGCTTTTCCAAATCTTTTTAAATTGTGTGTACTTATCATAAGCCCTTTTGGAATTTCATTCATTTATTTTGAGATGTGAAATCTTTTTTTACAACACAAATATCGCAACCTCATATCAGGCTTTTTGGCTAAATGTAAGTATGCATAGAAAGAAGGAATGTTGTTTTTCGCAAGCCACTTTAATTGATGTTTATTGCTAATTGAATTGCTATTGTCTGCAATCAATTACGTTGCGTAATCATAATCAATTAGTTACATTCCGTTAATTTTCAATTAAATGTACCATATAGATATGCTGTTGATTTCAATGTTAAATACTTATCGTTCCGAAATTACGTCAATTTCTTGAAAACTACCAGTTCTATGAGCAATTTGCGTTTTCTCGACTGAAACTTGTCTCAGTGTGCTCTACCTGTACTTCACTTCGAGTTAATTGATATCATGAATTAAAAACTTTTAACGTCTTCCTGTGTGAACGTTAGTTTAAGCTAGAGTAAAGATAAGTGAAATTCGTGTAAGAATAGGTTAAGGATAATTTAATATACGATAATAAAGAGAATTGTAGTTTTCTAACGTTTCGTTGTGCAGTATTAGTAGTTGATGATTGTTTGAATTAATTTAAGAGTGATTTCCCCCTTGCATGCACCCAGTATAGTAAGTTTAACAATAATCGCATTTATATATAAACAACAGCATTTGTTGCATAATAATTTGATCATATCAAACTGGTATGAAAACTGTGTCTTTTGGTGCTAGAAAGATTGGACAGGGCAGAACAACAATTCCAAATCCCATCACCACCCCCCACACCACCACCACAAGACCAAACTGGCTCTTCGTTTATGTGGACTTGGCTGTGGAGTTGATTTCTATAATCAATCAGTTTCGTAGTATATGATTTTATCTGCCCTGATTAATATTTTATTTCTTTCTTATAGGTACTTTTATTTTATGTTTTTCACATATAACGTTAAAAAATATTATGTAAATAAACCGTGGTCTAAAATTAGTCTCCTCTTGTACGGTTTATTAAGATAAAATGAAAGGAAGGTATGATACAAATCTGAAACTAATCTAAGAACTTTAATAAATTCATTATATATATTTTCACAAGTCAGTCTTAACTTTCTGCGGTGTCGGGTACATCTTCTGGAGTTGCTTTCTCAGCCTCTACTTCCATTTCACTGTCAGCGACATCGACTGTTTTGTCCTTTCCAGAGGATGCGGATGTTTCTTCTGGTTCCGTTACCGCAGCAGTATCTTGAACTTTGTCATCCACCTCCATTTTTGCGTCGTCAGTAGATGAGTCAATGTCTGGGACTCTTTCTTCAAACTCTATTGGAGTATGAGTTTGGCCCTTCTCTTGTCCAATTGGCTCTGGAATCATTGCGGCCATCTACGGATACAACCAAAAGTGTATTTCAACAATTGAACTGACCTCACAATTGAAACGGAAATCCGAGTTCCTAAATTAATTCAAGCACTTTCAATTCAATACATACCTCATCAGCTTTCACCTTTTCTTCTTCTTTCAACGCTGAAATTCTCTCCATATACATTTCATACACTAAAGCCGCCATTTGTGGCATATCTTTCACGGTTACAACTTCCTCTAACTTGTCTTCCAGTTTCCTCTCGCCTGGGAAAGCCTCAACAGGATATAACTGAAGTGTTGGTGGTCTTCCCGTTAGCTAAAAATATGTTCATTTTTTTAATTCCTTAATTCAACACAAGTTAGCAATAATACGTTTTAATTTACTTCAAATACTTACGATTTTGAATGCCGGTGCCAGTTCATAGCAATTTGAAAAGAGTGGAATTCGGGCAAACACATACAAACCAAGACGGGCTCGAGACATGGCTACAATCAAACGCCTAACGTCCCTTAGATGACCAACTGTTCTGGTTCGTACAAGGGATAACAATATGTAATCGTTTTGCTGTCCCTGATACTTGTCCACTGTTGTCACCTGAAAACAACGAAAAAAAAATATGTGAATTCCGGAATCCTGAAGTTCAGATTTACATCCTTCATCGCTAATTTTAAGACAGGAATAACCACTCTTACTTTATGGGGTGGGCCAAACCAAGGATTGTTTACACAGCGAGTATTCAGCACATCTCGGATAAGAGCTTTTTGCCCGTTATACGTTGTAAGGATGGTAATCTTATCGGCTGGATAACCCAGTAACCTCATGTACATATATGTTGCTACTACATATTCAGCTTCTGCTAAATTCTACAAGATTATGCAATGGAAAGAAGAATTATAATATGAGCATTGCTGTTAGAATAATCCTCAATATTATGACTTAAGTTGCAATTTGTATAGCCTACCTGGAAAAAGTAAGGACTAGGCTCCGTCTCTCCGGTACCGTTGTAATCCTTAACGTTGATAACCTGATAGTCAAAAGCGAAGCCTGCATTTGCTAGCTGATATTCCATTTCTGTTTTGACATGTGGAAGATCTCCCAAGTTCTTGTATCTCCACTTGTAAAGATTTGCAATACTGGAAAATCCCAGCAAATTATGCAGCTATTATATTTCCTTTATCACTAATTGCTAGTTACATTTGATTAACAGTACTTTATTAAATTACCTGGAGCGAGAACGGCCTTGAGCATCCAACTCCACGGTTGGTACACCCAGCCTTACGAAACGAGCAAACAAGCTCTGTTCCATATTCCCATATTTTTGAAACGCCATGTTCTTGATAACAGGAGGTAACTGATGATGATCTCCAATCATGATCCACCTCTTAAGACGTACTTTTCCTTCATCTGGATTTTGCAGAAGGAGGGGGATGAATGTTTCAATCTCTAGGATTTGAGCAGATTCTTCCATCAGGATGTTATCGTACTGGAATACTAAAATAATATTAAACAATAACAAAATTGTTATTTAGTTATTTACTTTCAATTTTTTTGAATGTGTATCCTGTTACACCTAAGCAGAAATAATATAATAATAATAGTCACTCACTGAGGTCGACTAGCTCCCTCCTCTTTAAAGCTGCATGAGTACAAGTCATAGCAATAACTTTCGCTTCCTTCACTAGCAAGTATTTGGACCTATCTAAGCCCGATCTCAGTAATTCAAATGCCCTGAATTCTTCCAATTGATCAAAAATATGCCGAATATATCTGAAGCATCCTTCGGCAACTTCGAAATCAGCTTCGTAGTCTTTACCAGCAAACAAAGGTTGAGGTGCATCGGCAAAGAACTGGTGGAAGGGGAATGCTTCGCTAATGACTTCTACTTTACGGGCCTGCAGAAAACACATTGACATTTATCAACACATTCAATGGTTGTAATAATTTGACAACGTAAACTTAACAGTAGTTAACACTCAACACTCACCTCGCAGTTTTGTGGCTTAACTTTCATCAGAAAAGCCTCCCAGTTAGCCAATACATGATGTACATAGAAGAACGAACTAGTTTCACATGTATATGCCACATCCCCAGGGACGTTTAAGGACTTTTGAAGTTTATCAACTTGAATAAGCAAATCTAAACGCTTAGCAAGAACGAAATTCACTCGTCCGTAGCGACTAAAATCCTTTTCAGTTTCAAGCTCTTCTTCTCCGTGACCCAATCTGAGCAAATGGCGCTCGTCCACATCTAGTTTTATAATTTTCTCGAAGAGCTGATTGAGCGCTTGATTGGAATGGGTTACAATGAGTGTCCTCTGATCAGGAAAGTTGTGATAAATATTCGAGATTATTTGTGTGGCTACATCGGTTTTCCCAGTACCTGTCATCAATTAAAATATGTACACAGATTTTGTTTTTAACTTGCACATGTTTTGAAGGGGTATTTATTTATATTTCAATTTCAACAACTTCATACCAGGTGGCCCAACTACCAATGTTAGTCCAGGCTGCATACCACTCTTTATTGCCTCTATCTGCGTTGGTGTAAACAAGATCCGATTCCTAGAATAGGTAAATTACCTGGCTTAATATTCACATACTATTCTATTTGAGTCTTGCCTTATTATGACAAGAAAGAAATCAAGACAAAGCAATTCAAAAGCAAAATCTTACAGATTTGGAACATTAGCCGGGTACGGTCCCCTACTCTCTAGAACATACGGTTCGACTCTCAAGGACTTCTTCACTTCCGCAACTTCGCCCTCGCTCTGCTGATCTTCGTGGAAATGCAACCTGTTAGAAACAAATGAAACATTTAACAATGCTTATTTAAGATTTATTTTTACGACTAGTTCCATTGTATAGAATATAGAACATGGAAGTGGACCTTACCTGAAAGGGCGTTCCACGGGAATGCCCGACTCTTTGACATCTATTTTATGCTCTGGGAAACTCCCTTTAAGATGGTCGATATCCAAAAACGTGTCATTGAAATCCAGCACTGCTAATTGATTGGACATTCTGTAATAGAAATAATAAGTTAGTTATTTTCTTAATAGTACCTTCATATCTTATCTACATCTAACAAGGTAAGATCAATTGAAAGGCAAGATGTGCTTACTTTGAGTAATGTGCAGAGCCTGGATCACCATATCCGAGAATAATATCATGAAGCCATTCAGGAACAACGCAATTAGTGTTCATGAGATCTCTAATAGTTTCAAGAACCGCTTTAAAGTTGTTTTCTTTCGGCTTCCGTCTCATGAATACATTAAACGTTTCATACACATCCTGCAAAGTAAATAATGGAAGATTTATACTTCACTTCTTGCGGCAAGATAATTTTAAAAACCTTCCCTTCTGAAATATAGTGAATTAAATTCATACCTCTTTTCCCTTCGTAATTCTGTCCATGTCCTTCTGGTACTGATTTGGATCCAGAAGAACCCGGAACGTCCTAGTAGTGCCCGTTAGATAAGGTCGAACATCAGGGCCTTCTTCAATTACTCTACCGTTTGAATCCAACATTCCGTCGATTTCACAGCCTCGAACGTAAGCTATTCCCACTTGTGACACAAAGTCGCCTCTTAGGTCGTATCTCTTTGCTGGAAGCATCAAAGATAAGATTATTATAGCCATATTAGCAAGTAGCAATGCAAACATGTATTTCACTACGAATAGCTACAAGCCATATTGTGTCTCACGAGCTCGGTTGGGAGGCTTGATAGTCAAAAGAAAACAAGCATCGTGCTTTCTCAGGGATTCCCATTCTGATTTCACTTCGCGGCGAACGCTCAGGTTTATTGTGACATCAGCTTTGACAAGTGACGGTTTAGATTCTCCAAGATTGGGTTTTGACACTTGTATCACAGTGAAACGTTGAACAGGTTGGGCCATTCTAGCCCAACCATGGAATAACGTACCACCATCTTCTGCTTGCCAAGGTTGAAGTCTGAAAATGGCGTCCTCAATATCTTGCCTGATCTGGTCTATATATTTTTAAAATGAAACAACAAATAATATTTGCACTAACGATATCCCTTTATTTTAATTTTAGATGAGATATTCTATAGACTCGGTATACTTACACGTAGATTCCAATCGGAATAATTGAAAATTTCTCAGGAGGTAATCATGAAGGGTGAGGAACTGCAAGTTTAACTTTGGCAAAGCAAGAACATGACCGGAAGCACTGTGATAATCAGATGGAACAACGTTTTCGTCCCATATCATGTCTTCTGTTGGATACAAAGCCATTGCATTCAACTGCTTTATCTGAGACACACGTTTCTCATATCTGTTAACCATCACTTCAAGCAGAATATTTTGGTTGAGATCTGAATTTTCGGAAATTAGATGCAATGAACGCGCTAGACCCTGCAACTGCTCGTAATCCAACTGTTTAAAATGCCTGAGCAAGGATCCACGGCTATCGATATTACAAACATTACTCAGAGAAAACTGTCGGAGATCTGGTGTCGTTACAAAGACCTTTTCCTGCGATAAATAATTAAAATGTAGATTAGACATACTAAAAGAAGCTCTGACGATTACGAAGAAGTTGCAAAAGTGTGTTAATTATGTCAATTTTTACCTGCAAATGAGTGATTTTATTATAATGTTCATCCATTACATCTAATTCGCTCATTGAATCTCCAGTTTGATTGCAGATTTCAAAATTGGCATAGAATTTTAGTCTATCCAACAACTGGGAAAACAAGTGGCCATCACCATGCTCTAGTAAGGGGCTCATTTGACATCGCACGACTAAATGTAAACCTTCAATTAAAATATTCATGTATCGTCTGGTTGGAAGAAGGGCCTGTAAATCAATCATCAGCTCCATGAAGCGCTCAGCATATTTCAAGAATTCAGGATTTAACTCAGGCTGCATATAATCCTGTTCTTCCATTAAATCAAGAAAGTTGGTTATGTGCTTTTGAAAGAAGGTTCGGTTGAATTCGGATTGCAGTTTCTTTTCTTCGCTTTCTTTTGCATCCTTTTTCAGCAATGCCTTCCAATATTTCCGCCATTTTGGAAATCGCTTGAATTCCTCCTCACGGCGACCCTGGAACAAATTAGCAAAAAGTAATATATACATTATTGCTTCCGCCCGAGATGTAAGTAAATATCACATTGACTCCTATATGATCAACTCGATGAATTACTACCTCAGATAAGCAATGCCATATATGAAGGGACACCAAACTCTGAAGTTGCTTCCGAACCAAATCAATTTCCAGGGATGCAAAGGCGCAATTCAGGAACTGCAAAATAGTTCGACCCTCCTGGAGACTTCCCTTTGCTTCATTCAGTAAGGCTGACAGGACGCGATGAAAAAATCCCGAAAACTTTTCCTCGTCAATTTTAAAGACCTGTAATGTAACAGCATACATAAAATAATTTAATCACATCTAAACACATAAAATACAAAGTATTGCATAAAGTAAAAAAAAAAGGATGTTAAGCAATTAAACAACTAACAACTTGAAATCGGACAAATGCATTTCATATAACTTTTTGCTTTTAGTACAACCATAACTTTAACAGTAAACTTACATTCCACACTGCAAGCCCCTCCCGGTGCTTTTCAGTGACCATACAAACCATAGACATGACATGGGAGAAACTGGAGCTCTCCTCATTGAAATTCGGCCATAAGTAGTTCTCCAAATACTGGCTGATTTCCAACAGCGCGACCCTCCTCGTATGAAAACTTCAATAAGAAGCAAACACATTAAAGTTTAGTTGGTTAATTACAGTACTTAACTCACATGCAGGTATGTAGCAAATCGATTTCTTATTAACTTTGAACAATAAACTTACCTGGACTGAACCAACTCATTTAAGTAAATCTCATCCACGATCGACTGCTCGAACGGGGCATGCTCTTCCGGATTGTAGGAGGCCCAGTACTTGTGCGACAACTAGATATAATAATCAAACAAATTAGATAAATGTATTCATCACCAGTCAGTTAAGTTAAATAAAATTAAAATTAACAATAACTCTAAATAATTATTATTCTTACCTCCGTTATCTTATCCGATTTGATAGCATCCATGGATGGGATGAAGGCTCGACTCTTCTCCCGCACCTTGGCGCTGGACGTTGATAGCTTCACCATGATTGATGATTAACTGAGCAGTTAGCTAATTAGCGTTTAAAAAATGGACTATTAACCCCAGAACCCAACCCAACCTCAATTAAATAACAGAAATTAAATCCTTGAACTTTGAACGAACAGCAGCAATCAATCAGTCTGAGTCAATTAATTATAATCCAATCCAATCCAATTTCAATGTAACATTTCTTAACACAACTGCACTACCCTTACTACCAGCCACTAGTAAATAACTACAATTAGCAAGTTTTAAATTGGAGATTAATTAACTAAAAAACACCGAATTCCAAAATGCGGACATCCAAGACCGACCGGTGAAAAACACTCACTAAATGCACCACACACTCACATAAGCAAACAAACAACTTCACAATTCTCAAACAGCAGCAGGCAGCCAGAGACAAAACAACGTTGGCCCTTTTCCCACACTAAATCCCAGCCATAGAGCAAATGCTCTCATAGCCCATATGGCGGTAAATCCCTTTTTCAAATTCAGCTTGCTTCATTTCATAGCCGCAGCAGAACTGCCTAAGCAAAGCAAGTGAAGGTGAATCAGCGGAAAAAATACATTCAAGTCAAGTCATCCTTCTCTCTGCCGAGCCGACAGAACTTTTTAGCTTTTTGGTCTAGCGAGTGGAATGTTTACAAAAAGTCAAAGTCAAAGTTAAAAATTTAATTATTTTGTGCAATTAAAAATATTTAAAAGTCCCTTCCGTGTAGCCTGTTGCAGTAAGTTAACCTGGATTTCGAAGATAATAGTTAATTAGTTGTCACTTGTCACTCCCTGCTTGTTTGTGAAGAAAAAGTAACTTGTTCAGTGAAAGTCAGTATTGATCATCAGCTGTCATCATGAGTTCAATT
Source organism: Pseudosinella alba (assembly GCA_034700485.1). Classification (NCBI taxonomy): domain Eukaryota; kingdom Metazoa; phylum Arthropoda; class Collembola; order Entomobryomorpha; family Entomobryidae; genus Pseudosinella; species Pseudosinella alba. The sequence continues at coordinate 42,541 of JAQIXQ010000038.1, forward strand.
GGAACTGGGGTACGGTTTTAATTACTACATTTAACTTTAATTAGTTTACATTATTATATTTATTATGCATGATGCATCGTTAAATAATTAATCATGAATTGGAGGGTGGAGGGACCAGCCAGCTGATCCAATTAAAATGCTTTTATTTGTGTCTTACAGTACGATTTGTCCGCTTCACAATTCAGTCCGGATGGGAGAGTATTCCAGGTAAATTAGTGATTAATTAAAATTAAATTGTGATTAATTCTGGTTGTAAAAGGCAGAAGGGTTTATATAATACTTGAATTATTAACATAAAATATTGATGAGGAAGTTATGATATATTTGCTCTTTACTTCCGTTTCAGGTGGAATATGCTCAGAAGGCGATTGAGAACAGCGGGTAAGTCAATCATTATCATTATCAGTACTATCATTAAATCCAATCATTAATTAGTTGTGTAATTTGACGTTTTAATTAAGTGTGAAAATATTAACGCCGGGTCCTGCTGATTACTGATTTGGATTTGACCTTTGGTATTTTAGAACTGCTGTAGCCCTCCAAGGGAAGGATGGGGTTGTCTTTGCTGTGGAGAAATTGGTCACTTCCAAACTGTTTGAGCCTGGAACAAACCGAAGACTCTTCAGCGTGGATAGGCACATTGGGATGGGCATTGCCGGGTTGTTGGCGGATGCCAGGCAAATTGTTGAAACTGCTCGGAATGAGGCCTCCAACTACCGCTCGGAATATGGGGGTAGCGTACCGTTGAAGGTAAGTAGTAACGGAGAGAAGAGTAAAAAATTAATATTGTTTGACCAGCAGCGGTTTAAATAATTATCCGGATCTAGTCAAAAATAATATGTAACAATTACACAAGTAGTCAGTTATCACTTCCCCATTTTAGTCACTCAAGGTCGCGTCATGGATTGTTATTCTTGAATTTCTTTTCTTATTAAATTCTGAATTAGTATTCGCATGCGCATTAATTAATTGTTACAATTTAGAAAATTGAAAATATGAGATGAGTGGTTTTTCTTTATTATCTGCACTGCAATATAGTCCCTATTATCCTTTCTAATGATATATCAGGGGTGCGAGCGGTGCTAAATTAAATTACCACGTTCAGAACCATTGGCCTAAATACTGGATATTTATGGTTGCACTGACAGTAACGTGACATTAATTTTCTCCAGAGTTTTTAAATTTTATAGTCATATTATATGTTGGTTTTGTATATTTTTGCAGTATGTCACTGATCGTGTGGCGATGTATATGCATGCATATACTTTGTACAGTGCTGTTCGTCCCTTCGGATGCAGTGTGATCCTTGGAACTTACGATGTGGCCGAAAAGAAACCGGAAATGTTCATGATTGACCCATCTGGTGTTTATCATGTGAGTCGAGCGAAAATCATTTTGATTTTAGAAAAAAGAAAAACATCATGCTATTTGTATTGATATAATATTTTGTTCGTGAAACTGTTTTGTACTGAAGCATGGAAGGTGAAATGTTTACTAATTCTACATTATATTGCTTATTTTTTTTATTATAGGGTTATCTTGGGTGTGCTGTTGGGAAAGCAAAACAGGCTGCGAAGACGGAAATGGAAAAACTTACGTTGAGTTCAATGACATGCCGTGAGCTTATTAAGGAAGCTGCTAAAATGTAAATTACTAAACTTTATTTCAAATACTGGATGCCTAATTCTTTTCTTAATTTCAAAATTATAACCATATACTTAGACAAAGCACAATATTATTTTTTTTTCTTTCAGAATCTATATCGTCCATGATGAAGTTAAGGATAAATCTTTCGAGCTGGAATTGAGCTGGATCGGTGAGCATACTCAAGGGCGCCACGAACGTGTACCGGCTGAAGTATTTAGCGAAGCTGAAACCTATGCTAAGGCTGCATTAGATGAGGATGATGATGATGAAGATGTTGAGTAGAGTTGGTTAAGTTTTAAGTAACAGTTTTTCATTCTTTAAAAATCTAATATTAATTAAGATAAAATCAATGGTGTTTCTTTGCAGTTTGTTAATGTAAATCATAATTTTGTTTTTAGAGGAATAAAAGTGTCAATTCCTAAAAAATCAATCACTACCTACGATATCGAAATATTTGCACAAATTCCAATTTCGTTTTTATATATGTAGATTATAGAAATCATAAATCATAGATGTGGGTTATATAATGTCGTAATTTAGGATATGGATATGAATTAACACTCAACCTGGTGTAAAAGAAAATAGCAGAAAGACGACGAAAGCTAGAATGCTGGAATGCAAGTCGCATATTATTCTTAAGTCGATTTCTGGGATGTCTACTGAATTTAAAACCAAAAGATGTATCTTTTGTGCTGTTGATGATAAGGATCGTTCAACATAATCTAACTAACGCACCATTGTAGCAATAAAAATTAATGAGAATGAGCAAGGGATTCCCTAGAACATTGAACACATATTTTCTTAAAATCAAAGCAAATCGAACCCATGACATGATTTGAAAAATATAAAATCAGATCACGCCCTGATCTACATTCATGAGCAAAATCAAAATATTAATAACATTCACATTTTCGCATATTTACGCACAGGATGTTTTAAATTAAAAGTATATCTTCAAATGCAACACGCAGTTTTACGCGTATATCTGCGACAAAAAAGGCACGGTAAGATTAATGCGTAGTTTTCTAAATTACATCCTGGAATTCTGACAACCCTAAATCCCAATGCCAAGATTGCCAAGTGTCTTTCTGCATCCTATGATCCTTATCAATATCATTTTAGCATGTACCTAACCTTGGAACAGTACTTTCTCGAGATCGTAGATACCATCAAAAACTAGATGTAAGCAAGGCATAATATGAATTGAATAACGCATTATTTTCATAACGCAATTCCCGAAGTCCCCACTTCCCTCATCCAATCTACGCAGGAGAACTCTCGAAGAATGCAAAATTGCAAATCTTGACAGATATAAAAAGTAAAATAAATGCGTGATGTCAAGACGAGATATAGTGACTTATGAAATGTCTCACAATCCCCCAATCTTGACTCACTCATGAATGACATGACTGACTCATGGGTAGGGGAAGGGATAAGGGAAGAAGAACAATAAGTTTAATTGTAAATTGGTAGCAATCTAGCAGTATTTTTTCTCTTTAAATGTTCAACAGTTGACACTTCAGAAAATTCAAATTAGAAACTCGTATCTTCCGCAGACAATTCTAAACAATTTACGTTTCGTGGAATACTACATAGTGTATTAACTTCTTACCCTTCTCACCGGAAGGCATCGGTATTTATTTTATAGTCAAATTAACAATTTCACAAGAACAAATCATGCTTGACTTCTAAAATCGTCCGCGGCAATGCGCCATTTGTCGCTATCCGCAGTGATTATGATCTGCTGTGTGAACGCCCTCACTGTTCCAGAAGCTCGGAATCGACCGCTGGTCTTGATAATGTATGACTTTCTCCCTCCAACTGCAGCAGCTAAAATAGGCAGGAAGATGTTATTTTAATACTTTTACATTCTTAATCACAGAAGTCATGATGAATACAAGTCAGCCTAACTATTATCCAAGATTACCGTGCAGGGGTTGACAATCCATTGATGTCATTGTGAATGTCAGTGAAGGCAAATGCTCCATAAACTTTTGAATGTCTTCCCTTGTCACAATCGGGTTCCCATCCCACTGCAACACGGAGTTTTCCAGGTAGAGCTGCCCAACTTTCTGTTAATTATAAAAACATTCATCAGTGATTTCTGTAAATCGGGAACAAGATGAACTAGTTAAGAATTTTCACGAGGTATTTGCTTCGTCTTCGTCGTACATGAGGCTTCTTCTCCAGCAGCTCGTAGTAATACCGGGAGAACTGTGTCGCTACATCCTCGGCTTCGTTAACATCGTCTTGATGGAGGACAGTCTGCTGAAATATAAGATCCAAATTAGCCATTTATTTACAATAACGAAATCATACCTAAAATGTTCAGCCCCACACCCATTGAGGCGAATTGCATGAATGAACTAAGCTTAAAATTAAAAGTACTTATTATTGATGATTAGACTGAAACTCGAAAGTGAATGTCTTATTTTACCCCATGCTAATTGTAAGTAAGCATTTATGTAATACTAAATATTTTAAGTGATATAAACAAGAAGTAACCAACCGGTAATGATAATGGGGATGATGCACCTACTACCGCCGATTCCGGAACTGGAGCTTCATTTTCCAAGTATTCCAAGTCGCACTCCATGATTTTGCTGATTACCTCTTGGGCAGAGTTGCAAACAGGTCGAAATACCTTTAGTCACGTTTAACGGAATTTAGTAGCGGTGTGAGGGGAAGAGGAGGATATGTTCTAGAATTTCTATCACTCACCACCACATTCAGACATTCAAGAGTGAAGTAACAAAATAAAATTGATCCAAAGTAAAAGTCATATCAAATTATCAAATACAACGAATGCTGAATGCAGTAGTCGAACGTAAGCAAGGTAGAGCAAGACATGGAAACGATCGCTGTAATGTGTGTCTGGGTATGCAGGTCCATTTTGCATAATTGCATGGCTATATCAGCGGATTTTGAGTTGGATGCTGGATCTCGAAAACAGCTAATGAAAAATATTATTTTATGATTAAGTTGCATGTTAAAACATCTATCGCCACTCCAAATACCGATTGCTCCGCGAAGAAGGACCATGTAAGCATAAAAATTGTTATGAAGTTCAGATTTAGTAAAAAAATATGAAATCCACATTGTGTTCAACTTGAAAAAGATTTTATTTAATAAAGTTATAGTACAAATTGAAGCGACTAATCATAAGATGATTTTTGTCTACCACGGCATTCCTAATTCCTTGCTATCTCCAAGTTTGATATGGCCAATTTATCGAATTAGCTAAACGAGGCACTTTTTTTAGGCTCCATGAAATGTTAAAATCGCTAAAAAAAAAAAAAATATGATAAAATAATTTAATATTTTAGTGGCCTGGTCATGCTTGACTTACGATTAGCATAGCCTACTTCTCTTCATGTAGTTCTAATCAGCTAACTAATCAACCAACCAATCTGATTACCCAGATTTAAAATATTTGTAGTTAAGTGGGACAGATAGGATGATAAATTGATAAGTCTCGGGAGGAATTTGCTTTTTGCTCATGCTTATTTTTATCGGCTTATTTAAATAGGTAGTATACCGCACACGAACCATTTTGGTAATTGTGAAGTAATCAGTGGAGATGGAAATTTGAAGATATGCTGAGATTCGCCAGTGTACTATCAATTAAATTAAATATGCAAAATCCACCAGCCCAACAACTTCGGGACATAGCCAACGACCAAGTAAGTACGGGTAAGCATTTGGGGGAACGTGGGAATTTTGATTTGTTAACTGCCCAAATGATTTACTTTCATTTGCAGAAAAGCAAAATTGTATGTAGAAAAAATTGAAAATATAATTGAATTTTAATTTAAACCATGCTTGCTGGCACCAGGCACAGACTGTAATGTGAACGATGAATTGAGTAATTAGTTTGACCAAAGATAAACGAAGAAGTGTATTTTCTTGAAATCCTATTCTACGTCTACCTTGAGAATATCCAGTAAATTAAAAATCCCAACTTGTAAAAATATTGAAAGATCCTTCCTCGCATGGGTAGCAGCAGACAAAAGACTTGATGGGACATAGGTATCAGAGGCATGGGAAATTCTCACAGTATCTAAACCATAAAACATCTTCGGATACTTTTTATTTTGCAAGATATGGAATAAGTCAACTGAAATGATTGAAAGAAAACATCAATAAGTCTATTACAATACTTCCTCCCTTACTCCTTACAATTATATAGGCAGTATTCCAAAGAAAAATGGCTACTTTTAGAGCCTCGGAGCCAGACCAAAGGCTATGTCATTTCATTTTTATTTACATCGAATAAAAAAAGGAAATATATCTCTGGGGTTCCAGCAACCTGTATCACAATTTTATTCTACTTGGATAGTTAAATATAGTTTATTTTCAATGGAATTGCACAAGCTATTATTCTTGTTGATGTTGACAGTACTAAGAATGACTTTGGCGGATCGGAAAGGAGAAAGATGAATGCATGGGGAAAGCAATTGAATCGGTTCTAATCAAATCATTGGATTGATTTTGATTTTGTAACTTTCTCTTTTATACGCATGATATGTTGATGTTGAAACATCTGAATAATGCATAAACTTATACATTTTTTGAATTACTTACTTCACTAGCATGTATTTCACTTCCTCTATAAGTATGGAAGAGCCCCCAACAAAAGCAATAGTTATTCCATGTGTACGCCATCAATCCATAAATAAAGCTATTTCCTTTGTCTTCGGATTCGGGGAAAAGGAAATAAATTCTTTCCTTTATTCCCTTTCACCATCAACATCAACGTGCCTATTAAACTAATGCATTTGTTTGGTAAGCGAGAGAATGCCTATTTAAAATTATGCTTTTTTGGAGTACCGAGATTTTTTTACTGGCTTCCTTATTCTTTCCAGTTCAGGAAATAATGCTTTCCTTAAAATAAAAAAAAATGTCTGGAGTGGTTTGGTTGTAGACAAATTCTGGATAAGACAGAATAACAAAAATATCCAGCTCCCAACAACATCTTGAAGGAAGTGAAGCGGAGCTAAAAGAGAAAGTTTGGCTTAGGGAAATTATAATGTATACCTATTCAATTGAAAATGTATTTTAGGAAAAAGATGGAGGGACTTTTTATGTCCATTTGCCAATATCTTTATTTCTATTCCATGTATATTTACAGTTTATATGCATGGTTTTATGAGTTCATTCAAAATAGAATCTTAAACGCAGAAGGATGGCTTTTCCCATATATCCATTCAGGGCTATAAATAAAATTTAAAGTAGCAGTAAAACATCATCAATTCAATTCTCCTATTCAGGAGACAGGGCCCCTGTCAAGGGGTTGTCACTGTTTTTGCATGAAAAATTTATTTTTTATTCAATTCACTCATCCCGAAATATATAGCAATTTGTTTTTCACAGGGAACTGCATTATTTTAATTAAATCAGTCACTCATTTTCTTCATTGAAGAACTGACATGGCTTTGGCTTAGCAATTTATTTTTCAAATATTTCTCCAGAATTATACGTACTAAAAGTAATTAGATTAATTTTCTTCGAAGTAATTCATTTTCTAGCAATGATAGGACCAGGACTAACTGCAAACTGTTAGTACAATAATAAACTGAATGTCTCAAGTTGCCCCAAGTCCGACATGGCATAACTCTTTCTGAAAGATGCAGAAATAATAATATATAAGATACCGTCATTTATCTTGGTGACAAATTGCAAATTTAAATTAAATGAGCTTAATTTTTCATTTGATGCACCAAATTATTAGAAATACGCCCACTCAAAAATCCATCAGTATACCACCATATTTACAGTTTTATATAAGTCTCCCTTGTGTCTTGTAAATCATTGAATCATTTTTATGCAGCCATACAATAACAACCCAACCAAGTAGATTCCGTATTCCTTGTATTTCCAAGTCGTGGTTGACATGACTTGATTTGATGGTGGTTTGCATCGTTAGGCAGAAATGGATAACTATTCCACCAGCACAATGATGAAGATGCTTATCCTTGATAATAATATCTGCTATCTACCCCATCCCATATCATATCACATCGTATTATTCATTGCCCGTTGTGGATGTGGGGAGTTAATAACGCTGAAATTTTTGGAGGAAATGGAGGATTTTCATAAGAGACTCTCCACATCCTCCTTCGCGTCTCATTTCATTCTCCACTTTCTTCCTCGCATAAAATCACATCCTGTTGGGGATGGGAGATGGGAGTCACATAGCCTATTATACTTTTCTTGTATTTATTATGTGAGATTATTAATATGCATTACTGATTTTGGGCTGATATCATCATATCATCGATGGTGATAGCCTTCCTTATCCTAAGTAAATAGCATATTTTATTTTAGTTGAGCATGTCGATAAAAAGTTGCTCTCATTGTCCCACCCAATGATGAATTCAGTCAGCTACAGAATTACATAACTTTCCCCATCTCAAGCAATGCCACCCAATTGAGACATGTCAGCAAAGAGCTGAGGAGAAAGGAGAAAGAAAGTAAACTGTCAGGTTCCAAGGGCTCTCAACATCCCCCTGTCGCTCTCCTGCAAGTCGTGACAAGGGATGATTGTCGGTGACATTGGCGAGGGAGAATAATGGCAAGCAACCTATTTTAGGGATATCATTGTCGTATTTTGAATAAACAAGTTGGGCTGGGATGGACATCTTAAAGCTACGTAGAATGGAACGTCAGTTTTGTTGTAAATGATTTCATAACTGAATTGAACAACGAAAACTGGAATATCTATTCAATCTACCTTACTAGGAGGGTTTGAAATAGTAAATTATTTTTTTATTGGCTGGAAAACCCCATTTCTAGAAAAATTATTTCAGAGTTCATCAACGTAATTCATTATCATATCATTATTATCCTCATCATCTTCACCAGTTTAATATTTTTGATACACCTTGGCATTATTTATAGTGTAGATACCGCAGTAGTTTAAGTGGAAAATGGTGATTTTTACTCGGAGTAAATATCCTAAATGAAATTCGATTGTATACAAAATATCGAGCAATAATGACGTTTTAACTGAAGCTATTAAAAATATATCTGCAGTGAAGCATGGATAAGCCCACATTTTTACTTATTTTTACTCATTCAAGCAAACTATATATTCGAATTTTACAGTTTAGTGGAACTAATATTAAACCTTCGGATCTAGTTCCAAGGTTCCAACTATACTCCAATGTACGAAATACCTACTTTGATATGATATGATAGTTAGTTTAGAGCTTTGGATTTATTTTTTCTACTCTGGTATCTTCATTGGCCGTATATTATTATCCTTCTTCTGTACACAGGGAATTTCCCATTTCTCCTTCATCCACTCACCCTTATCTTCTCTGACTGAATTGGACCGTAGTCAATAAGCCAGAAAAATGAGTCTTCCCTCAAGATATCTTATCCTCCTGACCTGACTTAGGTGAATATACACAATTCCTTGGCTTGACTCTGGCTATGGCTTGGGCTCTGTACAGGAAATAAAGACGAATTCCACTTCATCATTTCAACTCGCATGACATGATTTTGATGGGGTTTTCAAATTGAGCGAAATTGAATTCCTTCTCTTATTCTCCCATTCTACAATGTTCTGACTCCCCCTCCCCCTTTTCATTCCAAGAGAGGAACTTCCTCATCTGGAACTTCACCTTATCCAAACAAAATAAAGAAGATTCTATCATCACGACTTGCTCCACTCCGTAGAAATAATAATACTGCTAACAAACTTGCTGGCTCCGGCTCCAGTGGCTCCAACTTGGTTAAGCAGTGGAACAACTATAACTGCAGCTCCACATCCACAATGTTTACTTGTTCTTGGTCTTAAGTCTTATATTTTTGACAAAAAAAAAGTAGGATTAGGGAAAGCAAAATGGAATACAGACAAGAGATAAGTAGGATGGGATGGGGATGGGATAGCATCATCTTATTCTCCAAAATGCTTTTCCAATCCAATAACCCGACTGGCATTTCCGCCATGTTAGTTCCCTTACATGATGAAAATTTTCGACTGATTGACTTCAGTTGAGGAAGATGAGAAAGTTCAAATCTCCAGGCAAACATGTCGAAATGAAATTCTACGAATTTAAGACCCTTATTTCCACCTCTTCAAAATACAAACAGAAGATGCTCATTAAAATCAGTTCTTGGAGAAAAGGTAACTTAATTGAGCTTCTCCATTCCATTCTCATACATGGATTATATACATGCTCCATGATGAGTGCTGATGTGAGGGATTCTGTAAAAAAAACTCAATTGTTCCAGTCCGTCATTATGACATGGTTGGAGTAATTGAGCCGAGCTTAATCCCTCAGCTATCATTATATCTTCGTAGTTGGCTCTCACTGCAGGTTCCCCATCGTAAAGCTGATGAAAGCGTATTAAATATATATCCAATTCAAACTAGGTAATCAAGCTGCAAATATTTGTCAAATCTGGATCTGGAATGGTGTATATTTCTAAATGTTACTTATCTGCATAAAATTCAAACGCTTCAACCAAATAATACTCACTTAATGACCTTTCCATCTTTCTTTATGAACTTACTAGCTAGGTCTACCCCAACCGGACTGTGTGGCCCGAGAAGTTAATGAACTGACATACGATATTTTTTTTTGTATCAAAGTAAATGCATAATAATCTTAATGGCTTTTGGGAACAGACATGAAAATAGCATTCCGCACATTACACCACCACCGCCAGCCCATACTTATTTTCTGTAGGAAGAGTAAAGTGAGTGGGTGAAGTAATTTAAAACATGATTTACTTTCATTTCATTATACGAGCAGCGATCAGAAATAAATGGTGGAATGAAATGTTTTGTAATTAACGGAATTGCTTTTATTTCCCTGCATGTTTTACTTGAGATTTATCACTCGGTCGGGATAAAAGCATTATTGCGTGGAGAGTGGAGTGGATTCGGAGCACGTTTTTATGATTTCCCTCAATTTGAGAATAATATGGATGGGGAGAGCAAAAGGGCAAACATGCGAATGTGATAGGTTCACTGTTCACTCACAACCACCACCATCACAATGGAACATGTCATGGAGCATTTTAAGTCCGGAACCCCCGAGGGAATATTAATAACCGACTACACCAGACAAATAAATGGATTGCTGGCCTGTGCTCTTTTTTGTTTACTGCCATATTACGAGAAGGAATCTTCGAGTCCAAAACCAGAAAACAAAAGCAGTGTTTCGCTATGTGAAAATTGCATAAGTGACGGGAGCGGAGAGAGTAATGTAATAATAATACAATAATTTGAAACAATTTTATGACTATCGTTAAGCAATATTCTCTGTAATAGGCTTAGAGCACTCGCCCCCATAATAAAAAATACAATACATACAAAATGATCGCCATTTACTTGCACTTTGTCCTCCTCACTCCCCCTTGCAAATATAATGGAATGGGCTCAAATTGGCTTTAAGTTGAATGGGAGGAAATGGCAATGGCGAGGCGATGGAGAATTTTCATGCTTAAGTTAAATAAGCCCGACCAAGGGGCCACTTCCGTTTGCCATTTTCACACAGAAAGTGTCAAACGGGAATACATTGCACTCGTTTCCGGTTCTGGTTGGCTTGCCAAAGTACCAGCACTATTCAGCTCGTTAAGGTACTTATATCTGGGAAAGAAATATGGGTACAAGCCCCCATTGACAGAAAAAATATAGGCTGCGGTTGGAATTTAGCTTATTCCACGTGCATTGCCAAACCGAAGTATATTATAATTCATGTCAAAATATATTTTGTTATGCAACTGCACCATCTAATTAGTAATCAAATCATACTGGTGACATTCATGTAACCTTCAGCCCAGCTCACTCTTTACTTTCCATTTAGTCGGTGCATTAGCCCCGGGGAGGAGTAAAAAAACTACAACTCAAATTGACAGACAGACCAGCACAACTTCATTACAATTCGCAATATTGCAAAAAAAAAATTAGTATGCAGATTGCGAAATAGTTTGTTTGGAAACTCATTACAATATTTCAAACCCATTATGTTCTTCAACAGTGAGAAAACTTTCACCCAACTTAATTCATTTTTCTTTTGTGGAGCTCAAAAAAACTTTTCCATGCTCTTCCAGATATGGAATGATGAATAAAATAAATTAGGCAAAAAATCTCAGCTCCCCATTTAATTCAATACAATATATTTTTTATTTCCTTTCGCCATTATTGCCCGGCCTTTCCTTTTCCCCATTCATTGAACACCGGTAAAAGGGGGAAAGAAAGTACTATTTATTCCAAAAAGGCTTTTGTTCCTCCTCCAGTTGAATAATATCGGGAATGAATGAATGATTTCTCTATTTTATTGCCTGCCCAAGCTATTTTACATTTATATATTTGGAGAATATGACTATGGTTGGTGGAGGGTACGTGTTCCCATTGGAAAACACAGGCTAAGAGATAAATCCCAAGTGCATTCCGATTCCACTTCCACTCACTTTATACTTCCAACAATAAAGCCATGGAACAACGGACAACTTTCAAAGCTTTTTACATAAAAAAAGTATTTTTTTCTCCTTTTTTATTTCCTCCTTTTTCTTTAAAGGTTCTTCCTCCTCTCTCTCTCCCTCTCTCGCCTCCAAGCTTATTGTCTCAATACGAAGAGCCAAAACGAAACTATTTTTTTTCTTTTCCAAACAATAATAAAAATGTATATGTGGGCATGTTAGCAAAATAAAAAAATCTCAAGAATAGACTCATCCACATATAGGTATATATATACTTATTGAATGAAAAATAAGGTAAAATTCTTTGACTCTTTCAAACTCTTGAAATTTTCAATTTGTCTCCGTAAGTCCCAATACGGAAAAAATACCCCAAAGAAAAACACCGTCACCGGCAGGAGCATTACAATTTTACATTGGATAAGAAAGTAAGCCAGCCACTGAGTGAAAGGAGAAAGTCCGCTACATAAAAGAATGGAGATGGAGAATATATGCTTTTATATGTATGTATTGGAGGAATTGTAAAAAAGGGGGCGAAATTGGAGTGCTACATCACATCACATCGTTGATCGTACAAACCGAAAGAAAGAGTCGTACTTACAAAGGAAATCAGGTGGAAACTGATGTTTTCCATTATGGAATAAAACAAAAAGGAGCTTCTCTCTCTCTGCCTCCCATTCCCCTTGTTTGGAGAATGTCTTAAAAATGTAAAAAGGGGTAGCAAAGGTACTATATATATGCCGCCTCCACCGTTTGTCTTTGTCCTTTCCTCCTTTTTATACAAAAAAAATTCTATACCTATATCCCTTCTCAACGGTTATTCCACTTGAGAGTTTGAGAGAAGTCAAAAATCCTCGAGAATTGGGAGAAAGATTGTTTGCCCATGTTTCTGTCAATGAGCGTAAATGTAGCAGTCATGCATTTTTCCACTGGTCTTGTCATTGTCATTCCTGTATTTTCCACTGGTTCAGACGCATATATGGATGGGTGATAGTGATGAGGATGTCTCTCGTCCAGGTTTACATGACACTTGAGGCTGTGTTCCTGTGGTGGGGGGACCGGATGGAGAAGTTGGATGATGAGGATAAGCGTTTAGCTTCAATATCTATGTCCCTTTTACCCGGATTGCGTATGATTTGAAAAAATTAGATGATCATGGAATTGGAAATCCTTTTGAATTTTGAATTTTAAATTGAAATCTGGTTGAGGATGGATAACTTTCGTTGAACATTTTATAGTAATTTTGGATAGAGGAAGGAGTACGATAACCGACAGGAGTTCTCTGGGAAGGGTTCACATGACTCTGTGAATTCTGGTCATATAAATTGAATAGTGCTTAGCTGTAAGTTTATTACTGATGATCTGGAAAATTGAAACTCTTGCTGAATAATTTATTCCCCTTCTCTCAACTGGAGTATTTTTTGATCGGTAAATAGTTACCTGTGTAATTACACTTAGATACCTACATTTAAGCTGTTTTTCACTTCAGTATAAATTCAGCAGTCGCGACTCAGATAAAAATAGAAAATGCCACGCCAAGCCAGATACCTACATACTTTAGATTGTAAGTATCCATGAACCCTAGATATCATCACCATCACAGCCTCATATTCTTCCTCTCCTCATAATAAAAATCTGTCAAATGCATGCAATCCTCCCTTTTGTCATCATATCATATCCCATCTCCTCGAGTAAATGGTGAGGCAAAAAGGAAACTGGAGAAAGGAAGGGTAGTCTGGGGAAAGCAGCTCATTCACTCTTCTCCTCCACTCCTTCCTCGTCAAAACCCATACCATGGAATAAAATACCCTCGCATAATCATTAGTACAATTCCTCACCAACATACCAATGCCAACCCACCTCTTATGTAGATATTATTATGTGGTTTACTCCAAATTCTAAAACATGATGTGCATTCTCACTATCACTCCCATATCATTACAATTCCCCCTGAAAATGCACTCATTTCTTCTTCATTCAATCTCAAGACGAAATGATGATGCTTTCCCTCCCTTCACTCTGACTTGAAGACAAACCTTAAACTACCCATGTAAATAAATATCTGCCTATTTTCACCATACCTATATCATATCTGTTCAACTTGTTGTTGTGAAATGTTGACTGGGATGAGGATGCTGATATGACATGATATGTAAAGCTCACTTCCATACAATAGCTCACCGTTTTATTTTCTACTTACTTACCTTCTTTCTTCTCCCCTTATGAGCCTGAACGGATGAATGACTGAGCCAGGCAGGCATTCCGTAATGGGGAGTGAGTGAAAGCGTCTATCTGTTTACTTGACTTGACTTTCTTTTTTTTCTCTCTCTGGGAGAACAAGCTAAGCTTGATTTGGATATATCCCTTTCCCTCCTGCTGCTCCCATCCATCCCATATTTTCCCCATCTTTCTCGAGTGAAAGGAGAGGGAGAAAGTGAGGACAGGGATGGGAGAATAAAAATTCCATTTAATAGTCACAAGGAAAATCATCACATCATCCTCATCTCCTTCTTCCCTCTCTTGGAATAAATACGGCTTCTTACGGTTCTCAGTCAGTAATAATAATAATGCCTAGTGAAATAACACTCCATGTCAAGGCATTATTATTATTTGTACTGTTGAGTAAGTAAGGAGAGGAGGGAGAGAGAGATATGTGCTTATTGCTTCCCTCCTCCTTTTAAGCTTTACTGAATTATAAACATGGCCCAAAATTTACGTGCACTATTATCATTATTATTTTTCACAAGAGGAGGAGAAGGAAAAGCAGTCATGAAAGAAAAGGATATTAATTCCGCTCTAATAATAACATGATAACGTATTACACTTTTACGGCGACGTGATCATGATCATCAGCAGGAACATCATCCTTGTCATCCTATAAAACTCCCTTATCCGTAATATTCCATATCAAGGAAAATGATATATATTTACCTAGAAAATGGATATGGATGGAAAGAATGTATGATATTATGATGCAAGTACTTATGCGATGGATGATGGTGGAACATAATTTTTTCTGGTTTTATGTAAGATAATCATATCATTACATAGGGAAACCTATTTCCTGTTGGAAACATCCCCGAATCGTTGTCCTCCTTCTTATCGGTGAGATATTGATAAGTTTATATGAAATTCTAAATCTGCATATTATGAATTATGAAATCACAGACGGATAGAGACAGGATGTGTATGTGATGAAATGAAGATTTCGCATGGTACTGGTTATAATCATACTGTGTACAGATATTTTAAAGACATGATTCATTGTTGGTTAACTTGCTTGTTTGTCCTTGTTCTCCCAATTTATGGTCTGCCGAATGCTCCATTATGAAAACTCTTCTGTTCCAAATGGGGCCTTTATGGTTGACCTATACATAAATTACAAAGTTTATTATCAACGATAAATTCAATTAGCCAAATTCTAATGTATTGGATTATATACCTTACTCTGACTTTATTCGAGCTTACGGTAAAGGTTAAGACGGATCTGACATTTAAATTTATCCGAGTTCAAGGAAAGCTAAAACTAATGGCGTTAACAATCATATAATTGACATTTAGGCAATGTCATCAACAATTAAAACTTTTTAGTATAGTGAAATAAGTAAATAGGACAGTTTAAATTAAATGACCTCTGTAATTGTTATTAAAATACACTCGAATCGTTTGCACATCAGCTTCAGCTTATATGCTCAAGAAACTAGAAGTATTTCAGTTTACCTTCAACTGTATCGAATTCCTCATCTCGCCCCGACATCCTCAACCAAACTGCAGTTCAGGCCGACACTAGTCAAATGAGATGATATTCCTACTGTATATAATCGTATGACATGACACGACATAATTACTAAAGACAGGAAGCCTTTTATCTCTGAACCCTTATCATTTTCCAAGAGCAACAGTGAGCCTTATATGATATACATACATACATATAAAGTGTTTGTTATTCAGCTCCGGATGAAACCTCACAGCTAGAGAAGTCTGTAAATCCGCCTAGAGTAAAATGGAGTGATGTGATCCTCGCCACCACCGCCGCCACATAGACCTGTGTGATACTAACAAAACTTGACGTGTCCATATATGCATCTGTCTGTCTGTGTATCTACTTCCGTTTTTCTTTTATATCACTTTCCCCTTCTTTTTCTCCCTGGGCAGTGGCTGACATAACTTTTCTTTATAATACTTTTCGTTTGTTCTGTTCCTGGCCCCAACCACATTCTAATAAAGTCAGAGTCAAGCAGGAGGGACTCGGAATCCAAAATCTGGAATGAATGACTCACTTGTTCCAGCTAATTTTACTTGACTCACCAAAAATATTCATTGTAGTACAAATGGAGAGAAAGTACGAGGAGGGGAAATCGCCTCCTTCTCTCCCTCTCCCTACTTTGGTGATAATTATGGGAAAATAGGATGGGGAAATGGGGAGATGAATCCCTTATGTCAAGTCAAAGAAGTCAACAAAAACTCTGTCCTCTTTCCTTATCTCCATTTTCTCAATGATCTCGCCAGTCCTGGGAAGGGCCAAAGGACAGAGAGGGAAAGAGAACTTTCTCCAAGATCGCGATTTAAAAACCCTCCTTTCTCTCCTTCCCCTAAATCAAGTAGTTTTGAATGAGATGAGACAGTGAGGCTTCCCCTTTGGTGGGAGGGCGGATGGTGATGATGTTACGTAAAATGCACACTTTTTATACAGTATCGCCCGTTTATCTACACGAAAGGGGACTAAAACAGTATTAAACTTTAGAACAATCTTGGTTGTCGCAGTTAGTTTTTGTCATTTTCTCCTTTTATATCTGTTCCAGCAGGAGTGATAGGGATGACTATGATTCTGCTGCTGGGAGCAGACGGAAATAGAAAGTTTTCTTTCTTCCCCCTTTTTTACTTTATTTCTTTTTTTACTGATAGCTTTTGGGGGATTTTGGTTTGTAGAAAGTCAAAGTGAAAATCCTTTTGACCGATTTGGTTTGATTCGGCTGTATAAATAATGTTTTAAGATTTTAGGTAGACATTGATAAATTCTGAGAATCATTTTTTCTCGCTTTTCCTGCTTTTACCTCCAATCGATTTGTTGTGTAGCTCACGGATTGCTTCGGCTCGATCATTTCATTATCAGCTAATTTATGTAACTCATCTTAAACGTAGGCTTCAAGCCATCTTTTATGCCTTAATCTGAAAATGAAACATTTAAGAAACTTTGAATTTACGTGATGGATGTGTATAAATGAAGTGTTTTTTTTTATCATTGTCATTCTTGTCACCTTGTTTTGGAACATCCAAATCAACTATCGATATATTACAGCCTATCAGTCCAGTAGTGAGGCACCAACGGGAAATATAATTGTCCGTTGAACCAAACGTGAGGAGTTTTTTTACCACCCATTTGCTCTTAACAAGCTTACGTTTAGGGTGTTTAAGGATGCGTTGGTAGCTATAATCTCTGGACCGGAGCAATTAACCATCCAACGAGTCAATTTTTAACTAGATTTTCACCAAGAAAATAATTAATCTATTGACCGTTTACAGACCATACAGATACCATTGACCATTTTAGATACTACATTAAAACAGGTAATTTTTTTCGAAAGTAGATACGCGAATCTAAAAATGTCGTTCTTGGAACAATGGAGCGAAACTTTGGGAAACGTCGTAACGTAATAAGGTTGAATGGTTTGGTTTTTTCCCGTTGGGTTGGACTCAAATAACCAGGGACAGGGAGGGAGCGAGAGAGTGAGTGAAAGTGGTTGAAATCCCATGAAGAGGAACCGCGATAAAATGTCTGCATTATAAACTACCGAAACCAAGAAATTGATTGTCCTCCCAGACAAGTATCCGCGTTGGTTGGTGAAGTAGTAAAAAGGTTCTATTGGCTTTTCTGTCTGTTGTTGACTACTTCTCATTGAGCCCCACCGCAATATAGTCTCCCAGCTCTATTTGTGTATAGGCTGTTTCATACTGAAATCTGCTTAGGTACTTATAAATCGTCTTAAAACCGGTTTTTGAGAAAAGTGAAATGGAAAGTGAGACTTTAGTTGGAATCTTCTCCACAATCAATGTTAAACGCAATGGCTCAATTGAGTATTTTATTTTGGCACAATCCGTCAGGAAAAACCGGGAATAATTTTTTTATCACATCTTCCATCTTCTTGCTAACTTTTACAATGAATGCGATTGGTTGAGTGTTTGGCATCCTCGCTACAATGCTAGCATGTCTTTATACTTATCAGTATCACATAGCCACAGAGAGACTTTCTACTGGGCTCCGATGTAACCGTTCTAGTTTTTATTTCATGATGATCCTATAAAATAAAATGCAGACATTTAATGCTGACTCTTAAACTACAAGCTCAATCTCCAATCTAAAACGAAGGGCAGCCCATTTTATAGCTGCGGTAAGTACAAGATGCCCCATAACAATCAATGTTGGCCAAAGAGATAATGGCATCCCCTCCCTTCCCACTTGTCTCGAAGGGAAAGGTGGAAATCAAACTCAAACATGGTATGAAATTATTGCCACCACTCATTCCAGTTACAGCCATTCCATTTGCAAATTTTGTAACTTTCCTTTTTGTGTTTGATGGTTTTTGTCCCCTCCACGTCCACCTCCACTCCACCTTTCTCCAAACATCAGTGAAGGAGAGGGAGGAAGAGAGGAGAATGGAAGTGGAGAGGAAAATTTTTTAAGGCCACTTATGACCACTCAAAATATTACGACCCTTTTCCCTTCTCCTCGATTTTGTTTGATAAAATGGCCTGGGTTTTTATTTCATGTTGGGGATATTGCATAACCGAACCCACTCCCAATGTCAATCCCATGTATGGTTTATTATGACCACTGACATATTCCTCATAAAATGTAGGAAAAGGAATCAAAGGGAATATCATCTCCATCTCCTTGATCATTGGAAAGGAATGAGCATCACTCATATGAAGAAATGGAATAATATGGTCTTAGGTGGAATGAAATGACAAGGGAGGCAGTGGAGTCGGGTCGGGAGGGAAAGGAATAGGAAGTAATCTAGGAAAACTGGATGACCACATCAAAATAAAGCAATAAAAATGACGAAATCCTTCTGCCACGCTGCTCCTTCTTTTGAATGACACTCCAAAGCCATCATCCTTCTGGATAATGATGAGATGAGAGTGATGTCAGAGCCATGCCCCACTCCCCAGTGCCCTGCTGTTTTCTTAAGATTTCTTCACAAATACGACCCTTATCTCATTTAGCAGAAACGAGGGTCCACCAACAACGCATAGCCATTACAGAGCAGCTCCAGAGGGAGTATATCTCCCTCTCAACCATTTCCGGTGTTCAGTTTGCGGTTCTTCCACAAAATTTATATATTATACTCATTTTGGATAAAAAAAAAAGTAAGGAACAGAAAAAAGACTGCCCATTTTTAGATCGGATCCGATCCTGACATGAGTTGACTTTACTCAAAGTAACTCAATTAGAGTTACATCATCATCACCATCAACGCAAATGAAAGGAGCCCAAATTCTTACGAAATGACTAACGCTGTTCAATTGACCATTTATTTGCATTACGATACACTTTATCATGTGGAAGTACTCCACCGTCTTGTCCCTGTCATGGATGAATTACGTCTTTGGTTTTAGGTAGCAAGGAAATAAGTACTAAACACTGTTATTGTCACCCTCTTTCCTGGAACAGTGAGCATGGACACCAGATCCAGAACCAAAAGCAAAGGAGGGTGAAGTGAACATAATATCTTGAAAGAAAGTTTTCTCCCTCGACGTATCCGGCTTCCTCGCATGTGCCATGCTCCCAAGTACAAGACCTGCTTCTTTTCTTTGAAGTGGCTCCAGAGATTTCTAGATTAGATTCTTGCCAAGAGACAGAAAAAGAGAATAGCTTTGATGATATTTTTCCCCATCCTTCAAGAGGGAAAATGATGCGGAAAAAGGAAACAAGGCTACCCAAATTGTCGGGCTTGTTGAGAAATTCTCTGTTAATTTTATCCACAGTTGTGCCTGTTATATTTATCTCATCCCATTCCATTCCAAATTCATTTTGAATGAATGTCCTCGCTCGAAAAGCTACCTATATTTGGATATCATGACAGGGGGAAGGCAAGGAGTATGTCAGGTTTGTTCGGAGAAATACCAGGAATCCATGGCACACAATCACACAATCGCAATCACAATCCCTGAAAAATGAGCCTTGCTAATGGATGAGACAAGATGCAAATCTGTTCCTGGAATTTACCACTGCAATAGCAATCTTTCTGTTGTCGGTGAATTAGGGTATTAGTTGGCGACATGAATGGCTGGGATGTGATATTTAGACCAGTGGAAATGGGAGCTTGTATCAAGCAATATTACTATCAGTGGAAAGTAGCATCATCATCATCATCCTCCTCCTACGAAAACTAATTTCGGTGGAGGTATTTTACTAGAAGGAGGGTGAAAGGCGATGGAATAATTTCAAGACTTAGCTTATTCCATTCTTTTTTTTTGTACGGAGAACAGGAATTAAATACTAATTAAGCAAGATGGGAGAACGAAAGGGCAAGGAAATACGTGGGATTTTTTTCTTGGAAATTAGGGAAAATTTGGGTTTTGGCTAAGGTAAAGGAATTAACCATATTGGATCTGATAACAAACAGGGGTAGAAACACATCGCAACTTAATACTCTTATTGATAAGCATGAGGGATAGATAGAATATGCCCTTCTCTGTTTAGCGTGAAGGATTTCTACTAACTCCGACGCAACCCGTATGTGAGTGGGGGTATTAATTTCGTAATTAGCTGTTTTCTATCTTTGCCATCCCCACCCACACCCTTGCTCTAAAATCCTACCACCGAGGAAGATATGGAAGGGGATGTAAAGCCTCTTTAATCTGATGATTTATTTGTAATCTTGATGATGATTTTAAATTGGTCTTTGTGGAGTAAATGTGAATTTGACCATAGCAGCATTCCTATTTATAGCAATGATAAGTAATGATAAAGGCATATCCTTATCTTTATTTCTGCTCCTATTTGTCATCATTAGATTGTAATTTGTATTTTGTTTTGTGAATTATATGGGTTATGTATCGATATGCAATTTAGAAGTGTTAAATTAGCAATTTAATCCTCTCTCTGATACTTTTCTAATTATGACTAAATTTTTTACGATAAGTATTTGAAATGGGCGACGGTTAATTACTAGTTCTTGTCAAAGTAGATACATGCAGAATTTACTTATCTCGCTTGTTCATCTTCATGACATTCCTGCACCGAGGTTAGCATCAAATCTGGATAATTGTTGACTGGTGTAACTTGAGAATTCCAATGCAGTTCTGGAAACGCTAGTCCCCGGTTCCCTCGCACTATGTTAAGAACGTCTGCTGGTTTTTGTAGCGGTCCAAAATGCCTTTCCAAAAATAGTTGATTTTATCCTCACGTACCTTGGCGCATTTATAAGCTACTCCATCTCATGACGAGATTTCTGCAATATTTAAGTCCTGTCATGCTGTTACCTGAATTTTGCAATAAGAAATTCATTTGTATGGCTTATTTTTTCCCTAGGCGGATGGGCAAAGAAACTTGGAAAATAAACGGAAGAAGGTAGAACTAGGAACTTCAAATGCTCAAAAGATACCAATATAGTTTGTAATCAACGAAGTAAAGCAGAAGTGCAAACAAAATATATCAGCATTTTACCAACTATTGACGCTTAGCTATATTGCGGGGATCCATATTGACTATTCATCAGTTTTAAGAAATGGAGTGAAAGCCATTGCAAAAGATGCTTTATTAAAACTGAAATATTTATAACTTTTTATATTTTGGTGAATCTCGTCCCCCTCATCTTATTGGTATGATGTAGGTAGGTAAGATATCACATATCCTGTAGATAGGTGCCGCTGTCAGTACGTTTGTTGCAGGATATTCAAACTCTGTCTATTGTGGTTTTATCTGTAGACGTCCTTCCTGTCTCAAAATAAAATCCGTCATGATTAATTTTCATCTGTAAGGAGAACTTTTCAATGAGTCAGTCAACTAGAGTAGAAGTTCTTAGAAAAAAGGCCATGAAGGAATGTACCTACAAAATATGCGATTTGAAGGATACTATCTAGGTACTCAGAATCCTGTTTACCCATCACTTGAAAAATCTATTGTAGACATAACAGCGTAAACAAGACAAACGGTAAAAGCACCTACAACCCAGCTCACCACGAGAATGATTTTGTAAAAAACTAAAATCGTCAGAGCAAAATAATTTTGTGGGAATATTATGCAAATCATGTACCCTTTTTTCCTCCGTATGTATTCATTCAAAATGCAATTTTAGGAGAGTTTAGGGTTTCTACCACTCTTAAACCTCCATCCCTAATTTTCAATATTCTTAGCATTTATTCTGGTTTCAAAGGATATTGTCAGTAGTGTCAACACAATATTCCCCCAAATCATCCCCAGGCTGTTATAAAATCCTAATCCAGGATTACAAAAGTGTTTCACATACTCATTTTGTATTAGGTATTTAAGTAAGATTAAATATATCCAGAGCATCCACTAATACGGAAAACGTTCATATAAATCTCTCTATTTGTATTTCCTACCGGGGAAGGGGAAAACGGGTAAGTGCATTCGTTGGTAGGCATGTAGACACCGAAGATAAGGATGATGATGAGAGTGAAAATCGACTTCAAGTGGAATGGAATGATTCATTGAACTGATCCCCCATCCCCACACGTGTATAGTTCCACACTCTACATGGTATACGGGTTGGACATAGTACACCATGGAAAAATGTCGTCCCTATCCAAACTCCCCAGCAGAAAAACATATTGCCTCAGTGGAAGAAAAATCGGAAAAGGCGACAAGAATAAATACTTACATTTTTTGTCCAGCCCGAGCAGAGCTTGTGGTATGGTGGTGAAAGTGGTTGGTTGGCTGGTGATCATGTTCGCCAATATATATGATAGTAACGGAAAAAGAGAGTAATCGTATCCTATCCCATATTATATTGCAATTGCCAATGCCAATCCCGTTGTTGCCACTCTTATTCCAGTTCCTCCATGGAGAAATGAGAGGGAACCGGGAGCCTTGGTAGAGAGAAAAAAAAGAAGAGAAATGAGTTTGAGGACGGAATGAGTAAGGGTGGGAAAGTAGAAGGATGACCACATCCAGCAGAAAACATATTATCGTCATACGTTTCCCGTCCTCAAACTTCTCATGTGATCCATGCCGTTAATGCACAACTCATGTGTGGACTTTCCCTCTCTCTCTCGCTCCGGTTTCTTCTCTTGGAGACCCTAAAATAGATACGGACTTTTACTGAGTGAGTACTGACTGGAATCACATTACTTATCACTGTTCTTCACCCACCGACGACCACTACACATACTAAAAATACTCCTTTTTGATGCTGGAACTCTTATAAAAATTATACACAACAAGTTTTTCATTTTTCTCCTCATTCCCTTCCCTTTCCTCCTCTCGTTCCCCTGACTTATGGAGTATATTGCTGGGAGGGAGGTTGGATTTTTTTGGCAAGCCAGGAAAAAAATCCACCTTACATGCTTTATCAATCTCATTTCATTTCATTTCTGGCTTTTTTCCCTTTTTCCATGCCCTGGACGCTTTTTTTATCCAATGCTGGTTCTGGATTCTCGGGAAAATCTACGTCTGCTGCTGACTGATTGTCATTTTTTATGCTGTGAAAAAATTACTGCGGGGACATGCCTTTCAGATATGTACATGTCTTGGAGGAGTTGGACCGAGCAAAGTCTTGGAAGAAGGGGGAATAGGAATAAAGTGGCTTCGTTATTATTTATATAGTGGTTAAACGAGGAGAAAGGGGATAGTGGTCAGTGGTCAGCATAAAGGAGAACCAGAGAAGAAAAAAGAATCCTTATTAAAAGCCTCTCATTCCCCTCGTAAGTCAGATCCCCACCACAGTTTTTTTATATTGGAAATGGATAAAACATTGGATATGGGAAATATCACAACTGCATTAATATTAGATGCAACCTTCCCTCATATTAATGGAGCAATGCGGCAGGGTATATATAGCATCCGTCTGAAAGATTAGGACCGTGATACTAATTGCTTTGCTCCTCAAAAAAATGGAGAAGTCTACACAAAAATTACATTTTGTCTTATCCCAAATTTCCCATAATACCCGCTTAAGTGCATTGAGCAGGATACTTGTACCATAGATCATATAATGCATCCATTTTCATCCTTCCCTTCTGCAATTTCCTTTCTCTTCCTATTCCATGTTCATCATGAGCGAACATGATCATGATCTGATCATGGAAAATATTTTTCCATGGTTTGTAGCCCCCAGAATGAAATTCGTGGTGAAGACCAGGAGTTTTTGAAAGGGTTTTGAAAGGGAGTGTAGGAGACCGTGTAGCACACACGTTGAATTACCGATTTGATTATTATATTACATATTACCTACTTGAAAAAAATTCAATTAGGTAATCAAATAATGTATAAGGGGATGAGGATGATGGAGAATATTGATATGTCATCCAAGTGGGAGTCATTAATTGAATCTCCTAAATTATTATGAAATTATCAAGGGAGAAAGTTTCCTCCTTTCCAATCTTCTCCTTCCCTCCAGTGACTGGATGGGGAAGGTAAGAAAAGAAAAAAGAACTTCTCTCCTCTCACGATCAGAATGTGAGGCACAGGCTCTTGCAGAATAGTTTACTGGTTCGTTTACTTCCCCAAAGTATGAAATCACATTAGTGCCATGCCACTTTTTTTCTCTAGCTCTTTATGAAATTTTCTTGATATTGATGGTATGCTGCTGTTGGAGGTGGAGGTGGTGGTGCTAGTGGTGTGGTTGTGCTGGAAGCTGGGGCAGTTTATCATGAATTTTTTTTAATTTCCCGTCTGAAATTAGCTGAAACCCATTTTTATTGGGAGATGTCAGTACAACGGGAAGATGGTGAGAGGGGAGGGGAAGAGGAGACTTTTGGATTTTGTCAAATTACCTAATGCTGATAGGAGTTTATTACATTAAGCATAACATAATATATTTTATATGATTCTGGGAATACTTTCCCCATCCTCAAACTTTAAATTTTTTTTCGGGGGAAAGGGTGAAATGTGGAATTGCTCAGCAGAATCAAAAGTAAAAAAAATATGGCATTTATTAAAGATAGTTTGGACAAGCAAGCAAGGTTAGGTGTAATTGTAATCAATGTACATAGCCATATGCCATATACCACACTCTGCCTCCGGATGTCTTTGCGAGAATCCAGTTTATAAAAAGTAATGTACTTTGTTGTGGAAATGGGAAAATGGCTACTTTAGCTAACAAGTATCAAATTGGCTGAGTCTCTGATTGTGGGAAGGCGTTCCACCAGCAGGCAAAGGGAATGCCCTGGATTGCTTGGCCCATAAAAAACCGGCTTGAGAGTCTAACCTCTCTCGTGTCCTCTACGCTTTACAGCCTCTGAGTTGCAATCCAGTAGAAAAAGTTAGTCAACCAAATATTTCCATTATCAAATTTATTGCTTTTCCTAATGGAACCCGGGATTAGATTTACTTTTTTTTCGGGGGATGGTGTTTTTCTTCTCCTTCAATAAAAAGTTTTCATTTGGTTTCTGCTGCAAGCTGCACATTTTTAGAAAATATATATTTTTTAAACTTTATTTTTCAAAACATAAGTAAGTAACAGCAGTTCCGGAATGAGCCTACTGTAATTTCCTGGAATAAATAAAGTTATATTTTGTAGAATTGTCATCATCCCAAAAAATATTTTATTAAAGCTTCTCAGGCGCTATTACGCTGTGACTGCAAGTTTTAGGTATGCACCAGACAATTTGTTAGCTTCATTTTAGTGGTCCACCCACACCTGCCTCCTCCACCTAGCAAGTCAAGCCACAGACTGCAACTTCTTCCAGGGAAATTAATATTGGCTATGATTGCCTCATTAATCACAATCTATAATGAGCCATTATCGGGACACATTGTAACTCAAATATTAATACTTTCAAGGATAAGTAAATATATTGCAGCACATTGTCCTCCAGGTTGGTTTGACAGCGGCGGTTAAAGCCGAAAAATAGGAAGAAAGACACTTATCATCATTCGAATGCCTCCATAATGTACGAGAATTTTCATTCTTAATATTCCCTCAAAATTATGGAATAAAATATGTCTTCCCACAAGGGTCTCTCCATGGGACAACCATTTCCAAGTGAGAACTTACATAACACATACAAATATGAAAAGTTCCAATGAACTGGTCTGGTTTGATCATGCAGTTTGATCACCATCGTCATAAAGAAAAATGTATATTGCTCATTGCTCGAACTCATTCCCTGGCTTATTCACAGTCGGTGATATCGGTTGATATTTATATTATATTTTCCATCTTATTTCTCTTTCTTTACGCATTGCTGCAGCCCCCATAACTCATGTTGGGGAAGGAGGAAATGCTGCTGAAGAAGTAAATATTTTATTGTCACATTTTTGGGACAGTTGTTGTGCATGTCAACGACGGCTCTTCCGTTTCCGTTTTGTTCTCTCTCTCCCATCCCATTCGGCATTCCTACAAATATGTAGCAATATCATGGCACTGGTGGTGGTATGATGTGGTGCTGATGCTGATGGTGTGGCGTGGCATTTGGCAATAAAAGTCATTTTCCTTTCCCAAATCCTTTTACTTACTTTTCCCTCTCCACAAAAAAAAACACATAATAATGTTACAACGTACTTTTACTTTACATGTTGAATGACTTGGGCATGAATGCCATTTTCCCTCTTAAGAGCATCCATAATATTGTAATCGCACTGTTGCACTTACCCAGCATGGTTGTATGTGTAGTAATAAGCCTCTCGGAGAAAAATATTGAGTCATAACCGTAAAATTTCGATATTTTTATAATACAAATGTTGCAAATGTGCATAACATCAACATAACATAACATACATAACATGCTCCTAAAATTTATCATCGCTCAAGGAAAAAAATCATTTGAGGAATATGTACATGTTTTTGTTTGAAGGCATTTTTTTCGAACTCATCCGCAGACTGAATCAGAAAGGAAGTCAACATTTTTCTTTCCAAGGAGAACATAAAACAGTCCCATCTTTGGGAAGACAGACTCCTCCAGACTCCACTCCAAATCCACAACAATTTCCCATTCATATTCATATCCAGATCCTTAGCGGTATAAGAGGAGAGGAATGCTAAATAGAAGGAAATAATGTCGCTCCCGCATTATTGCCTCTCTCCTGTCGTTGTCGCTGTCGCGCCTCGCTGAAGAAGAAACAGAGGAAAACCCCTGGCGGAAGGGGACTGTTGATGATGAACTGTTTCTCAAAGAAAGAGGAAAGGAATGAGACTTTTGATGCTACTTCATCTTTGTCATCCCATCACCATCATCATCATCGGCAACAACAACGACTGAAGCTTCATCTGCATCAAACAATAGGGAGAAAAATGTTTTAAAGGATCATCACCCGCCGAATATTTGCAGAGAAATGGAAAGGGGTAAATATTTTTCTTTGTGTTATTTTTTGCATTTCCCTTTGAAGAGTAAACTGGAATGAGGACACATTTCCCGTATTATTCTTTTGTAAATCTTGAAGGAATTTATATTTATTTTTTACTCCATTTTTTTTTAGATTATCAATATGATTAATGGTGGTTTAAAATTACGAGGATCCCATGTATCCATCCCTATCATAGTATCGTCGCTCCATTTAAACTTGTGATTTAAATCATGTACTGGAGGCGAAAGATGGATGTATATTTTTCAGCAATAAAAATGTGTTTTCTCTATTTTTGGCCTTGGCCCGGCTCCACCACCGCCGCAGCATACAACCCATCAGTGATGGTTTTGTAGTGTGGCAAATCCCCAGAGATTAAACGGGAGAGAAAATCGAATGAATGGCCACTTTCACCAGTTTTCCTGAGAAAAGGGAAAGAATAAACATTCACTTTTTATTACATTGTTTTTCCTTGTCTGGAGGAAGCCCAAGCGGAAAAGAAGAATAGCCCTGGCCAAAAGACTGTGGAGTCGAGTTCGGGGGGTAGAGAATGGAATAAAACACGGCAGTATAATATAATATGGCCATTCACCGATTTCAACACCAAATCAAATCCAAGTCATAATCCCTTTCATCGATACAGATATATGATGAAAGTCCAAAACCATAAATTAGCTTTCTCCCCTATTAAGCCCCCTCTCCACACACAGTAATCCAAAAACTTGCACATTCTTACTTTTAAGAAGGAAATACAACAATCCCATTATTATTGTATGGGATAATGGAGAACTATAAGAAATATGCTCGTAATCCAAGTAAAGTAGTTCACATTTGTCAAAAATGCTCGTATATGCTGGGCTGAAAGAAAAGGAAAGCGGAATGGATGGAGGGGAAAGGGAGAAATTTTGTGATCTCCAGAAGAATATGGAATGGAAGACCTTTTTCACCGGTACACATCACCGGTCTTTCTTCCTCCGGTTTGCTTCAGTTTTCTAAGTTGAAACTGGTTTTTTACGAGTTGGGAATAGGAGAAGCCGTAAAATTTTCTTGAATGGATTAGTATTTTCCTCTATTTCCTGATCATGGCCCTGATCATGAGTCTCCTTCTAAAATGTCCTTTTTGAAACAACTGCTGAGCCAGCACTATACCTTATTCTTGGGGATAACAAATTCCCACCATCCCAAAGGAAAAAGAAGTTGATTTAATTTTCTTCCATCAAAAGATGATCAATTCCAGTTCTATTCATATGAGCCATTTATTTCCATCCATTGAGGGTACCTGTGAATGGGCAAAGATTTCTATATATCTGAAGCCTACATCACGTGATCACACATCACAAAAACATTTTTAGCATTAATAAAACTGAAGGAAAGGAAATTAAGAAAGAAAAGTGATCTGATAAGGCCATAATATAAGCTTTTCTTCATTCAGTTTGATCCCCCTGATCATCATCATTACAAAACTGTAGATAATGCGCATTGAAAGAAGGACAAAGTATACAAGGAGCATTGATGGCCCTGTCATATAGTAAATAATTCCATCTATATATCTACCCCAACCCAACCCAATCGGTATAATAACCAGGCTTAATGCTCTCCATTGATAATGGGCTAAACTGCGGACCAAACAGAAATATAATATCTTTCTTTATCTCTGGACGGATTCATTTTTTCCCAGTGTGAAAGGAACTCCAGGAAATCTTACACCAATTGGTTAAGTTTTAATGTTGAATACCGTCATAAAGCTGGCTTTTCTCTGCCATTCCAATCCAATGTCGAACTATAGGTACTTTTATACCTAGCCAAGGTGAACTGGTGGCGGTGGTGGTGGTGGAGGCAGATGGGAACAGAGATAAACTCTCATTCACTCTCCTCATTCATTGTTAAAAACCTTTTTTCCTCGAATGTCTCTCCATACAAGTGCCATACTTTTTACTTTTCCTCACTTCCAATTCAAATACAATGCTTGGGCTATATCTATATATAGCTACCTTCCCCAACAAAAAGGACACACTGACTGGTCTTACGATGAAGGGAGAAAGTTGACTACTTTTTACTCCTTCTTCCTTCTCCACTCTTACTTTTTTTTTTACTGCCAATATAATCTATTGAATTCCCCTATTGAAAGGCATAGATTACATGGTAATGCTTTTCACCAGACGACACCACACCGTCCAATCTTCCACCAAAAGGAAAAACTTTCCATTAACCAATAAGCCATCATCATCATCGCCATCATCGTCATCCTCTTCCTATAGACCCGGAGTAGGGTTTATTGTCTGTGTAGTGTGTACCATGCCATGTTCTCATCGAATCTCCTCAATTCTTCTTATATAATACCGCGAGTTCCAAGTCCACCCGCTCCAATGGAAAGAAAAGGCTGGGGATAGGCTAACCAGATTGTAAATGGAATTTTATAAATTTGTTACAACTTTTTCCTCCCAGTCCTTCCCTTTCTCTCTCAATCCATCCTTGTGAATCTTATCTTTTTTGACAAAAAAAGTAGATAAAGGAAAGAGAGACGATATGACTTTGACTGGTTGGTCTTGTTCAAGTGGCTATTTTTGGGGAGAAAAGTTTGTAATTTTTTTCCTCGAAACTACAGCAGTACTAAAATAAGTAGACTTACAGTTCACTGGAAAGGAACATGGATATACATTCTTTTCCAGTCTTTTCAAAATAATTTTCTTTGTTGCTTATATATAGCTCAGTCAGAATAAAACTGGGAATGGCCATGCATGAACCGGGGCTGCTTTTCTTTTTTAAAAATATGGATTTTATTTTATTTATAAAGTTGTTCCTTCAAAGAGAAATAGTTATGAACGACATGGTGGAAATAAAGGTTAGGACATATGACCCCCCCCCCCCTCACAAAAATTTCACAGTTTTCATCCGCCAGCCCTCCTCCACTTCCCGGTCATCTTTTTAACAGGAAGAGAATAGCTCAAGCTGGGAGAGGGGGCAGAGTGCAAAGGGAAAAAGATTCATATAAGTAATGACAATGACTTCCTCAACTTGAATGATTTTCAAAAGGAAAATGATGAAAAAAAAATTTGAAACTTTTTCTCCACCGTAAAAGATATATTCGGCTAAAGTGACTTGGATAAAGTAATAATGTTGGATGGAGACTTTTCTTACTGCTCATGCACTTGACTAGAGAAAGAGAAAGTCCCATTTTCTATATACCTATTCCTTTATCCTAATGCATTCCTCCACTTTCCCTTCTCCTCTTCACCTTTTATGAACCAACATCCATTTCAGAGGGTTTTCCAGAGAAAAAATAAAACTTCCTCAAGTGTAATAGCCGGTTTTATGAATAAAAGAATGGACGGACGGGAAAAGGATGGGATGGGACAAAAAACAAAACTATTTGCTAGATCCAGATCCATCCTTTCCAGAGAATGTCTATGCATGGAATAAAAGGAGTGGGCACATTAGGAGGAAGCATCATCAACATCATCCCACTTTAAATGTCCCTTTTTAAAAGCTGACAGCAATTACTGTAAAAAGTAAACTTTTCCTTGAGCATCATCATCAGCAGCAGGAGGAGCAACCTCCTCACTATGACCATCAAAACGATTGGATTATTATTACGCTGGATTTTTTTGGAAGATGAAATTGAAATTACTGCTTTAAGTAAAGCCATATTCTTAAGTGTAGGGTATAAGATGTGATGTGAGTGTCACTTGTTGTTCCAGAGGATTTTCATCCTCATCTCATTCCAAATTATTTTTGTTAAAAACTGTCCCATTTCCCCTTCCCCGCTGTTTATATCCCTTCCTTCCACTTTAGGTTAACTTGGGAGGATGGAGGAGACAGGGCGAACACGAAATCACAATTTAATCGACTTAAGTTGATTATCACGAGTGTAGTTTAAATGGATATTGGCAATAAATACTCCTCAGTGTCATGAATAAACTGGTGGTCTAAGCTAATGCAATAACAATATTAAGAAGAGGAATGGCCCTAGCATATTATAGTTGGGCTGAGTGAGCCCCTCTTAAAAACTACATCATTTTATAATACTAAAATTATCCAACCCATCCCATATTACATAATGATCAGGATGAATGGTATGACCGTACTACCATACTACAGCTTCTTTTAAATATCCAGTAAAATAAACAATTCCAAAATAATAGGACCGGTATAATCTTTAAAAGTTATCTGTTTTCCCTGCTCCCATTCCCAAAGTCGGCCGCAAGACATCTAATCCGCATCCATTTCGGGGAGGAAGGAAGGAAGGAAAAATAAAATAAAAAGCCATTATGCGGCTCATCTCTTCATCTCACGTACGAAACATGTAATTTACATGATAATAATGGAGGAAAATAGATAATGTCTCCAGGAGTCGGGAGAAAGTCCTCCTCCTTCCCTCCAGCAATTTATATGGGCTCCCCGGCTCCACTTTAGCTAGAATGGAGTTAAAGTGGATCTGTTTAACTGCTCCTTGGATCCATCCATATCCTTATTTATCCAATCCACTCCGAGAATATTTCAATAGGGACTCCCTTGCAATTATACAGATGCAAAAGGAGGGTAAAGGAAGAGATGTAGAGATGGGATGAAATGAATATCATTGTCTGGAGAAAAAAAAGTGAATTTGTGTCATGCCGTGCCATGCCATGCCACGCCATGTGCAATCCAATCCAATCCAAGTATTTAAAATAGGAATAAAATAAAAAGGATGAAGGAAGAGCAGAGCATCCCATTCCATTACAATATATTTTGGCTGAATATCTATTTCTTGAGCACAAATTGAGTTGTAAATATTGTCCCCAGACATAAATTAGTGAATAAAATGAAGAACTAAAGTGAGAAAATGGGATAACCTAAAACAAATAAATCTTGTTCAGTCTTCTTCCCTCTCTCTCTCTCGCCAGCTGCTTTTACGTTACTTGTATAATATGCACTCTTCAAATATCTCTATAAAAATGTGAAGAAAAGACGAAGACAGGGAGATAGTGGGGAAGGGAATAAAACGAAGGCAACTTTTTTCTCTAGTCTCTGGCGCTGCTGGGGGAAGTGGGACTGTGAATGACAGGCCAAACAATACTGAAGGCAATGCAGAAACTATATAATGCTGATGCTGATGTAGGTAAAGGAATGAATGTACTTTAACGAGAACAAGACGTATTTATTTTTTCAAGGAGAAAATCTAGTAGCAACAGTCTTCTTCCCGGAGCATTCTCTTCTCCTCCATTCTGATATTCCTTTTAGCTTTTCTTCATACATACTTTGTTTGTGGTAATAAACCGAGAACAATTGGGGAAAAAACCTTGACAGACTCATTTATCACTCGGGCGAGAAGATAGGAATGGAAATGGGAGAGAGGAGGGAAAGGAACTGGAAATGCTGAAATCCAGCATCTGCATCGTCATCATCACAAGCTCTCCCACCGTGGTGCCCATTTCCTCCCTGAAAAACAAAAGAGATTCGAATTCGATCCTTTTTGGCTGGTTACTTGTGATGTGTTGATGTATTTATATCTTTCCTGCATGAATTTTGCTTAGGTTTTTTTTATCACAATCTTGTACTTATTTACTGATGATGCCGATGACAATCATTCCCAATTCCAATCATATCAGCCAAAATAGCATGGGCAGAACATGGACGAAAAAATTGGGATGGGCCATGACCAACTTTTTGTTCTATTCTGTCATCTTATCAGCAAAGTGTTCTATTTTTTGAATCGGGCTATTCTTCGTCAAGCAAAATGGCAGAGAGACGTAAATTGACGTAAATAAAGTTTCTTGGGGGAATAAAAAAGAGATACCTAACTTTTGGGTAGTTTCACCAGAGATTTTTTTAAATCCTTCAATTTGGGATTATTATACATTTTAGCTTGGTAGAAATGGCATGGCCTACTTGGAGTTTTTTTTACCCACCACCACCACCTATATGTTCCTACCCATTCGATTCCTGAGTATTTTTTTGTTCTCATTCTTTCCCACCAAATGTGCCACATGGCATACTTTAAAGAAAATCTTTTCAAGCCTTGTTCTCTCTCCTTTTCAGCTAATGCTTGCCCATCAGCAACTTTTCCATCCAAGTAAAATAGATCCATTTATACTTTTACTAAGGAGAATAACAAGAGGGAAACTGGATTTGAGGATTTTTTCTCTCTCGACTTTACTTTCTCTTATTTTACTCTAAAAAATCGTCCAGGATAGAAGAACTGCCACTATACGATCCAGATAGAAGGAACTGAAGAGGACAAGAAGAATCATATTATCAGGAGCACAACAATAGTCTAGAAAGACACTTTACGGTCAAGGAAGAAGAATAGATGGGGGGGAAGGAAAAAAGTGAAGGAAGAAGAGAGAGAGAGAGAGAGGAAAAGCTTTAAGCATGAAGGAAGATATATGACCATTTGTGTGGGAGGGAAAGCAATAATTTAACTCGACTTCATTTTCTCCTCTTCCCTCATCTCACTCTCTTTCACTCATTCAGAGAGTTTCCAGTTGAGCAGGTACATTATAACAATGGCCAGTCTAAAAGTCAGAGAATGAGTATGGAACTAGAGATATTTACCTACCTATCTGAATTCTACACTCACCGAGGGTATGGTATGCCTATACCAACATACAAAGATATGCTGGTTTGGCTGGAGTAAATTAATAAATTTTCTATGTGAACCAGCTCATTCCCTAAATTATGGACGTAGACAAACAATCCCGTTTTCGGTAATGTGATAGGTAACAGAAAACTGTTAAGCTTTTTCTTATTTCCAGCGGAGGAACACCCGGAACAGGGTATCCAATCTGCTCCATTTATCAGCCCGCTTTATTTATTGTTGGGAGTAAATAGAAGGAAAGGCATAATAGCCGAAGGTAAAACTTATACCTACTAAATGGGTATTTCTATTATTACTTGTTAACTTTTTTTCAAGGAACACGATAGTTGATAGTTGCCTCATAATTCTTCCCATTTTCAATAAGCCCTTCATAACATTAATGCTCGTGTGTGCATCTTGTGTATCCAGTCTCAACAGTTAAATAACTTTCCTGGGTTGGTTCAATTGGGAAGGATAAAGGAAAAATCAGGTTTGTAAACATATTCATGCATTCAAGGAATTCCTTCTTGGATGGTGGTATGGTGTGTTAAGGTGGAAGTGGAGGTGGTGCAGTTTGACTCTCCCTTTTTAAAAAAGCAAGTTTACTTCCTTTCTTTTTTTCTCGGTGATTTACGTTACCTGGCTATTTTCACTTATTTGTACCATTTTATCATTATTGACAGTTGGAGAAAGAAGGAAAGTAAACTTTTTTCCATTCCAGTCTCTTCCATCCACACACACACAAATAGAGATCCTTAATGCTGGCTCAGCAAAAACCTTAAAAAAGACGAGAGGAGGAGGACAGAGACGGGAAGTGAGTCTACGGCATTATGGTGGCGGTAGTGGTGGTAGGGCTCTGGTGGTGGTATTATGTAAATCAGATTGGCCGTAGGCCCTCCTAACACGTATCCTTTCCGCTTGCTTTCTCCACAGATTTTTCTTCTCCTTCCTGTGGATTGTTGAGATTGGTTTCCTCCTCCTCCTACTCCAACAGAGCTCCCACTTTTTCATCTTCAGCCCAACTCAGCTTACTCTTTTTCTTCCCACAAACGTACATACACACACACTCTCTCTCTCACTTCTCCTTCCCTGTCTCTCTATCACTGACTGAAATGGACAGGAAACATTGGTGGAAATCAGTAGTGAGGATTTATTACTTCCTTCTTTAAGTCACCGAGGAGAAAATGGTAAATAAGTTGCGATAAAATGTCACACGCAAACAAAAAAACAGGATGGGAGAAAGCAGAAGAAAAAAAACGAGAGAATTTTTTCAAATAGGAAATAAACTTTTATATTGCCTTATTGAAAGTCTCAAAATGAAGCTTGGAGATGAGATGATAAAAAAAAACGGAGGATACTTGTCCATATCATGCATGTGAGGGGAAAAAAAGATACAAAAAATTCCTCCCCAGTCTACATACAAATCTCCTGTTTGATATATCTTCCAAGATTGCACTACCCCCGTGAAAAATCCCCTTCAGCATCGATGATGACATGGGCAAACAATGTTTTCCATTATATTATATCCAACTTATAACATGACGATGGTGACGACGCCGGTAGAGAGGGAGAGAGGAAGCAATTGATTTTATATTTACACACCCACCTTGAGAGAAAAAAATTATTCTTCGTTGATACGATATGAAAAGGGGAATTTATTCCGAGTGAAATTCTATTTCCAATTTTGCTTTATTGCCTGGGTCCAGAGTACACTCACATACGTAGAAAAAAATGGATTTTCTTCCCTTTGATGATCAGATCATGATCATTTGATCATGATCATCATCATAATATGTATTCAATTGCCCCCTTTGTCCCCTCCAAAACATTCTATTTTTGTATATTATATTAAGCTGATCGTGATAGTTTCAAGGGAATCGTGTCCTAAGTGGAGCCTTTGAAATGCTTGAATGACACTCATAAAGGCGGAGCCATGCCGCTTTCCATTGAAATGAATTCCAAGGAGGAATTTGTAATTTCTTCCAATGTCAGCCCGATTTTAATTTAAGATGGGCTTCAGAAGTCAGAATTCTGGCAGGTGGCAGTCACCGGATTGGGTTAGCTGCTGATGGCGATTGATAATCAAAATCAAGATGTTCTATTGAAACCCAGATAAAATCGGATTGCTAGATGGGGTTTGCTTCAACCCTTTCACCAATCCAAACTTCCGGTTTCACCTGAAATAAATTATCAATTTGGCTAAAGGGAAAATTGCAAAAATAGAAAACAGGAAAAGTTTGGAGGAAAATGGCTTGGAATAAGTAAAAAGTACGGAAATATTTCATTTTGTCCTGTCATCATCATCCTCGTCGTATGAACGTAGATGTTTGAAGAAATTGACTTGCTTCGAAAAATATGTCAAGCATTACCCTCCAAAATAGTAAGTCGCTTAGCCGTCAGTATGCATTTATCTGAAGGGTAAAATCTGGAGCCATCAAGCCCTTCAGGGGGAATCACAGAGAGAGGATGAGTCAAATCCAAAAATCCGAGCTCAATTCCATACACAAAACTATCCAAATTTGGAATAAGATGTCTCTCGTCGTCCCCTATCCACTGGAGGCAATGTTTTCCATTTTTCTCCTTCCTTAAAGAAGTAAAATTTCCTCTAAATCCTTGCAATTGCTGAAAGTTGGGAGCTGGTACATGATCATGTGATACTAGAGCCATGCATGTTCCCCGTCATGTCAATACCAAACGCAAGCCTTTGGGCTTTAACTAAAGAAGGAAACTAAGTGGGTGGGATTCAATTGACTTCCACTTGACTGAATTTACATTTTTACACATATTGATTCTTCCTCCGTGCTACACTCTTAAAAAACTTGGGACTTTATTTCACTCCACATTTCCTTTTACCTTTCGACATCATGGCGGCGGCACTGCATTATTTGACGGCGGCGGCGACAACGCTGTTCGTTGGGGAAAATAATGTAAAAGGATATCCATTTCCATTGGAAAAAGTTAAAAATGAGCTATATAAGTTGAATGAATAAAAAGGGAGAAGAACTGATTTCCCTCTTTATTCTCTTTTATAGTGTCCCCTCCTAATGGCATCGCTTTCATCCATATCCACACCGAGATTTTTTATGCACCGGCCAAGGACAGGCTATATAGTACATGGTCGGAGAAAACAGATTGTCATGCAAGGATTTACGAGGGATCGGGCAGGAAAGGGCAACCACAAGAAGAGACACTCTCCACCCGATATACTGCTGAACTTCGTCTTATCTTCTTTCTTTTCCTTACACTAAAACATTTTTGTGCAATGCATCTCCCCATATATCAATAGCCTTTCCCGGGAATATCCCCTGATCTCATCAGACATATAGGGCTATAATCATATGACATTATTATGTATGGAGGTAATCGTGTGCTAATTTATGGGATCTGAGCCTATTCATCACTATTTGTGTCAGAATCACCTTTCTCTCCTTTCTCCATCCAGACCCTAATCCGACAGATGCATTATATATGCAATAATAAGCCGTAAACGTCTATTTGTTGGTTGCAAGGGTGTATGAAGAAGGTATGAGGGTGATTTGATAGTGGCCTTTATTCCTATATGAGGTAAGTTGAAAGGAGGGAAAAAATCGCATAAAGGCTTAAGCTAAATGTCCGCCATAACCATGAAATGAAGATTATGTGAATAATGAATGAATATATTCACTTTTTCCATTCTATCATTTATTCAGATTAAATAATGCACAAGCGATAAAAGCCTCCTTTCATCTAGTTACAGTTTACTACCCAAAATTGGTTTACAAAACGGCCAGCTCTGCTCTTATAAATAGGTGTATCCTCTCCAAATCTACTACTATGCTATAGTACTCGTATAAGCTACCAAAAGTGATTCGGCTGTAAAGAAATATAAAAGTAGGTATGGAATATTAGGGTAAGTGTCTTATAAATTTATCCTGAGAAAATGAAGACGCTGTACTTTTTCTCTTCTTACGGAGCTCATGCTTTCAAGACTTAAGCAATTCTATTAACTGATGGTTACCTAATAGCTTAAAAAATGAATTGAAGTACAAACCGCGTTTCATTGTTATATTTTTAATGAGCTGCATGTTCATTTCATGTTATGATTTTCTTAATTATATTGACCGTACTTCTTTTAATTTGCATTTCTGATTATCAATTTGTGTTATTCTGTTGGGGTAGACTTATTTCTCACACTCAGTTGTCAATTCAATTTCTGAATTCATCACCACATCCAACACCAATTTTCTGTGACCAATTTTTATAATTGTTGGCTTCATTCCATTCTGTACACTTTGTCAAGAAATGCTATTTTCTTTGCTTTCACTTTGACGTAAACCTTCGAGAGAAAAAGGAACTTAAGTGGCTTCGTTTACGTAATTATGTCAGCCGCCTTTTTGCGAACGTTCTGCTATATGTTGGCTTCGGGTTCGGATAATGTCATGACAGGGTGGTAAAAATGCTGACCTGTTTCAATTTCTTGTTCAATCACAACTTTAAAAAAACATACTCAGCACTTACATTGGCGCAATGCAAAGATATCCCATTGGAAAATAAACCAAACATGATTTAAATTTACATTTATTCAAACTTTTTCACACCATGATCGATTGCAGTACCTCGACCAACATCATTATTATTTTTGGGGGTAATAATATGATCATCATGGTAAACTGAACGAGTATCCAGCATTCTAGTATGCGCTACGATTTGTGCGTTCCTATCAGTCCAAGTAGATTTGAAGAAGGATGATGATTTCCTTCATCTCCCTCCTACGCACAATTCGGAATTATGATTAGGTATGTATGATGTGATGGCTTGCCATCCATCCATCAATAGCAAAGGGATCACGAGACGGGAACAGGAATCAGTTCTGGATCACGAGATACATGTAGGATCCCATACTTTCTCCATCATCACCTTTATCACATTGACTGGCATATAATTCCCTTCCTGATTATTTGATTTCCTATCTATTTTTAAAATGGAATGACTTCATCCATCGACCGGAAAAATTGGATCACGTTCACGATATTTGATGCCGACGACGATGACGATGCTCCCCATCCATGCATATTATTATAAAATTGACTTTTCACAACGGCGATGATGATCCCAATGAGACCGAGCAAATATTTAAAACATTGATGGAGTCAAGTAAAGTATGACGGAGGGGCCCGCATTTGCATGAACAGGAATACGAACCAGCCCAACCCATTTCATCACTTTCGAGCCTTAACACCAAATCCATTTGAAGGGATGATCATCACCGTGTAAATGTATTCATCCTAAGATATTTGTAAAAGCAATGATCAATCACCGCGAAACCAAGAAGAGATAAGAAAGCTGCCTTTTCCTCTTCTTTCCTCTAAATATAAAGGCCGTTAGAAGCTATCTCGGCTCTTCTGCTTTCTTCTTTCTTCACTAAAAATGGGGGCCATTTTGTGATGGATGACAGGAGATATTAGGCCGAGATCATTTGTCAATTTGACAGTTTTTCTTTTTCGAACATTAGGAAGGA
Source organism: Pseudosinella alba (assembly GCA_034700485.1). NCBI lineage: Eukaryota > Metazoa > Arthropoda > Collembola > Entomobryomorpha > Entomobryidae > Pseudosinella > Pseudosinella alba. The sequence goes on from JAQIXQ010000038.1 coordinate 82,144, forward strand.
GGGATGCCAATGCAACGTCATAAGAATGGAATGTAGGATTTTTTCCCTCAAAATGCTGAAAATCTCAACATTTTCTCCTTTCATGAAAGTCCCGGAACAAAAGTGAACCATGTCATGTCGGGAGGGAAACATTGCTTGGGAAAATTTGTAAGGTGGGGATAATGCAAACTACTTATTCTCCGACTAGAAAAAATGCTAACTTTAAACAAATGAACGTTAGGACAGGATAACAACCCATCATCAGCCTCCTCAATACTCCTCATCCCCAACTCACCATCAATGTAAGGCCCCTATTCTGTCATACGCAATGGGAAATGGAATGACATAAATTATGCCAGTTTCTTCTAATCATGTGGGATTCAATGAAGTAGCAGAGTATGAATAAAACTGACACTAAACTCCAGGAACGGAAGGAA
>JAQIXQ010000039.1:0-82064 GCA_034700485.1 Pseudosinella alba
TCGCATGCCAACATATGGCAAACTTGTAAGACTTGGACGCCAAGGAGCAAGTTATCTTTACGGTTGATCGTTTATTACATAGAGCTTTAAATAAATGCATTTCTCATGAGATGAGACGATGTTGCTGATGATGATTATGATGAGCCGCTTTCCTCCATGGAACGATTAAAATATGACTTTGGCCGCCTATTCTACAATTCATCCTTTGTGTAGGGCCCATTCTTTCACTCTAAATCGCTATAAGCTTAATTGTTGGCAAGTTTTGATATAATACATTACCTAATATCATCATATTATCATTATGCATTCATTTAAGAGAAACTTTCAAGACTAGGCTTTGCTGTTGGATGTTGGATGTTGGATGATGCAGAGAAGGGCTGACCAAAATGCCTGATAGGATCCATCCTTCCATCCACCACCCATATCCCTTAATGATGATGATAATTTTTTTCCTACGAGTAATTACCTCTGAAGAATAGAGATAAAATAGGATTATGTATTACTTTTGCTCCGGCACTCTTCGCGGTATTACCATTACCCATTATCTGGCATTTAAAGCATGTGAGCAGAATTCACAATAGGGAGTCAAAAAGAGATGCGTTTTTTATTGTACCTGCGCCTTGAAATATTTTTTTATTAATGCATTCTTCAAGACAGGATGATGATGATGATCAAGATGATGAAGGGAGTAGAGTACCTTACAACTCGGCTTGGCCTGCCCTGTTGTTCATGTACCGACAGGGCAACATTTGTGATAGTGATGATGATAAAGTATCCGTACCTACATCCATACCATTTATAGCTTCCAGCATAATTACATGAAATATTTAGGCATATAAAGTATGAGCTTTTATGAATCTCCTGAGATTGGATTGGAAATTCAATGGAATCAACATTCTTAAAATCTTCCTCTTAGAAAAGATTCAAAAAATGCCTTGATGCTCTTGCTCATCTTCATTGTATTGTATCATATCATGTAAGTCTACTTACTTTTGTAACTTATTGCATAAATAATATAAGCAATGAGCATGATAATGGTCAGTAGTAAAACCTAATATATTTTATAAATGATGACCTCGGGCTAGAATTACAGCAGGCTATATGTCGGCTGGAGATGGGAAGATTATACAGGGGAGGTTGATGCTGATGAGATGCTGCGGTTGAATCATATGAGAAATTTTAAATTATGAATGTCTATTTTTGTGCGTGGCGGGTCGGGCCGTAATAATGATAGTAAAATTTTTATTTATTAAAATGCAAATATGCTTCGTTAGACTTACATAAAAGTACATGGCAGATGGCTTAGCTTTTATTGGATGCAAGAAAAAAGTAAATCTTGGGAAGGTAACTGACAAAAGTAAATAGCTTTACAAACAAGCTGGATGGAATATTTGAAAGTAAATGAAGCAGAGAGAGCTTTAAGTACCCAAAAACTCACAGTCAGTCAGTTAGTCTTATTATGTATGAGTGGGTTGGCTGGACTATGGATGATTTTGTCATGATGATGATTTAAGTGGGAAATGTTCTCAGCTCTTGGAAGTCTTAAGTAAATGCAACAAGTGTTATTCGATTCGAACTATGCATGTAGAAAGATGCTCGTGTAAAGTGCTTATGAAAACAAAAATATTAGAAAAACAGCATTAAGAGCTGTTATGGACAATGCCAATATATTCCACTTTGTGGCTCCAGTCTGAGAAATCATAAAAATCCAAAACTACTTTTACTTTACCTCTGATTGCATTGCATTTTTACCCATGCCATGATCATTTTCTCCAAGTTGGTAAAGTACCTACTCTCCCTCTTCTAGTCTCTCTACCTTTTATATTTACTCATGACTTTTTGCCTTTTATCCCATGTCATTGTTTTTCCCGTGAATTCATCTTATCATCTAAAAATCCTTACTGGTACCATTTAAGATTCACGGCAGCAGCATAACAACCTCGAGAAGAAGCCACAAAAAAACAATGAAAGAAACTGCTGCGTTCACTGTCTTCACTCATCGTTTCCAAATGGGTACTTTTTTGTCATCTTCATTTCATTCCTTGATCCCATCAACATGATCAAGATCTTGGAAGAATATATCGGTAAGGCACACACATTCCCAAGTGGAAAACTCACACAGACAGGAACAACATGATTTTTATCCCTTCCCAATAAAAAAAAACAGGGACTCATCCTATGTTCCATAATATCATGGCAGTGTGTGCAGTCCCAATCTCTCCCAAGTCAATGCAGTGCAGTGACTTTGCTGACTTGTTTAGTTTGAAGGCGAGCAAAGGCATATGGGCTGAGGAGGAGGAGGATATTTACAAAGAAAACAAAGTAGACATTTTTTATTTCATTTCACATGCAGGGAAGAAGAAGAGTTACAGAGATTCAGAATTCAGAATGATATAATGTAAAGAAAGAACATAGGTAACCCTCTTGGGGGAAATAGGAAGGGAAGGGATGGATACCTAAGAAGAAGCCATGAAGCCAAGTCAACATTTTATTTCTTATTCTTATTTATGTAGGTAAATGAGGGAGGGAGAGGGACAAGAATAGAACAGAAATAAAATTGCCTCAAGCTAAGCCAGCAACACAATTTTTTATACTCAATTGTCGGTATTAATAGTATGAGGATGAGTGTGTGTATGTGCGTCTTCGTGTCCTTTTTTTCTTCTTTCCTTTGAGTCCACTTCTTCGAGTAACTTTTAAAAGTTGGCTACCTGTGGCTGCACTCCATCCACGCAACAATTTCCATCATATCATCCCCGTCCCCATATCCTTATCATCACACACCAGCACGGTTGTAGTCGTAGTAAAAAAAACATTTTTACATTTTCATCGTGAACGTGAGCCTGTTCAGATGGCTGCATTAGAGGCTTATAAAAGCGTAATAAAAATAGCCACTATGCCACCAGCCACTATCATCATCACATTATATTACAGCTTATTATCATTATGCATGCGGTGTGGTATAAAATTAACTGGAAGGGAAAGATGAGGGAGGAAGCAATGAACTGAAATTTAAATTTACTTTTCAGCATCATCATCAGATTTTTTACCCTCTTGAATTGAAATAGAAGTAGGTAGACAACAGGTAAGATAGTTTGAGCTAAAAAACTGGCAACAAGTTCTCGCTCTTTTTTATCTAGGTAAAAAACGGAGGCAAGTCAAGTCAGAGTTAAAGTCAAGTTTTTTTCCCCCTTTTCAGTTTTATGGAAAGGAAGACTCATAATGAGAAGGGGAATGCATAGGCAAAGTGCAACTTTTAAAGTAACGAACGAACCTGCAAATGCCAATGAAAAACCCGATGGAATGAAATGGACATGATTTTTTACAAGTTTGCATAAAATATATTATTGTGAAGAGTCGGGTGGGTAAAGTCCCACACAGTAGTGGCTCTTGTAAGAAAGTTGTAATATCAGGACAAATGGATGTATTGCACTTTACCACTTTTAGGTATATATCCAGGTATCATCCTATCATCATCATCATCAACCTCACGACTTTTTTATAATGTGAAATGGGGAGCAGAGGAGCATGGAGGGAGAGAGGAAAGTGAATTTTCTACATTATTTCATTATTATTATTACATGAGCATAAAATGCTAATAATGCAACTTGTGTATGTACATAAGTTAAACTAACATACCTACATGTATGGCTAGGTACATGGGTACATATATTTATTATTATTATATCATGTTAGGCTGATAATGATACTGCAAAAAATGGCATTTTTTGCTAAGGCTTGCGTTGAAAGGAATTGTTCCTATTTTCTTTTTACAGGAGGATGAGAAATGACGGGGATGGAGAGGATATGGCTTGGATGCGTCTCCTCCGTAATGATAGTTATGCAATATATATGCAAGCGATTTGTTAACTTTTTTTTGCTAAACTTGTTATCATTTTTTGTATGTGAGGGTGGTGAATGCTGATTCTGATATGATGGGCAGCGGGCAGACAGGACGGGAGGCTGTATAAAATACGACGAAGATGAAAATGAAATGAACGAGGGTAACTTTTACTTTTTAAAGTTAATTCGTTAGCGTAGTTGATATGATCAGGGGATCAGGCAGGTAATACCTTATCATATCATAATGTGATATGAAAAATCTTATTCCAAAAGGAAAATCTAATAAATTTGAAAATAAATTGCACTGACATTCGTTTCATTGATTTTTCTCTGAATTTTAAAATTCAGTATTTGAAATCAGTTTGCTTGCACAAGTGAATCTTTCATTTCATATGACGCTTCTGCCTCTGCCTGCCTGGTTAAAATGTAAAACTGCTGAACAAATATATGGAGCTGTCAGTGGAACATTGTTATTATGTGACTTTTAGAAGTTGACAGGTACAACCAGCCTCAAACTGTTATAATAATACTGCGTGGTTTACATCCTTCTTAGAACCGAGCGAGCGTTGGAGTTGGATTGGAAGTTGAATGGACAATGGAAGATTATGCGATAATGCACCAACACGAAAGATGTCTTCTTCATGAAAGTATTTTGGGCATTTTCTTAGGTAATGTTCTAACTAGCCGTAAGGGTTGAACCTAAGGCATGTCTTCTTCTTGTAGTGCACTGACTATGATGCACGATGCATATTACCCAGGTTTAGGTACTCACCATTGGAGCCCAATAAATCCCACTGGAGTCATTTCACATCCCATGGCACTAACCAACGGCTTAAAAGAAGGATGTGAACAAGACTGAATAATCCGTATTAAAGTTTTATTTTTTGGGAAAAGGAGGAGAGGAAAACATGACTTTAAATGAGAGGGAAACATGCAAGAAATATTCCAATTTTATTATTACGACGAGCTGTACAATGAACAAGTGTTGTTTATCCTGCTTAAGTTTTCCCTTGGTCCCTGCCTATCAGCACTAGCCCCGTTAAAATTATTTAATGCCTGGGCATTCAGTTTATCTTATTGTCCATTGTTAGAAGGGATGCACAGTTATGCGGATTAGACCAGACCTGAGAATATTTTTATGTGTGTGACCTAAACAATGGAGTGGAGTAAACTAATATGCACAGGGAAACCTTTATAATTTTGTGGTATGCGTGTTTGTGTGTTTACGATGGGTACTTTGGGGGAACAATAACAAGATAAGTGTGACAAGACCGAAATATTTTTCATGTAATGTGTTCTAAACCATCCCATAATATGTCAGTGCCAGGCCCCTTGGCCAAGAAAACAAAAATGAGGAGAAAATAGGAATTCCCTCCCTCCCAACTTTATTATTGCATTCTTGTGGCTACTCCTTCTCTCGTCAATCACTCATCATTACCAGGCCAGCCCAGGAGAAGCCATATAAGAATATTTACAAGAAAATTGTAATATTTTGTAAGGTGCACTCTACAACAATAGGTACATTACATAGGCCTAATGCTATTTTTAATGTGAGATCGGTATGCTATCAGTTCATTAATCAGATTTTATCATTAAAAAAATTAATCCAGGATTTCGTCAATAATGAAGCGCTCTACTGGGCTTCCTTACTTAATACCCTTGTAACCTCTACGATTTTTATCATCACATCTGCATACTGCATTGTAATAAAAGCAAAGCCGAGGAGGAATGATGATGAGACGATGATAATGATTATGACTATGACCATGATGACTTTGATATGACTTGATATGGTCTCTCGCTTTCAGCGTCCGCTTCTGTCCATCCCAGTCCGACAGCATTTTTCATCAGACATAATCATCATGGATGGGCAGCATTAGGCATGACCATTTCCATTTTTACGCTGGGATTATGCACGAAATCTGAGGCTACTGCACTGGCTTCACCAATTTACTTTAATATTATATAAGATTGAGGTAGCGTAGGAAAGGAAAAGTCAAGTGAAAAAGTAATTTTCACTTTATTCCTCGCAGTCGTGTATGGGAACATGAAGACGAGACGAACTTTACTTTTAGTAAGTAGACAACTCACAGACAATGTCAAATTATCTAATTTATTTGACAAAGTCGGCTAAGGGCAAAATTTGTTGCGTTGTGTTATGTTCCATTCCCTCAGAAGAAAACCTTCTTTCGTGGTGTTCAACTCCTGTCATGAGAAAGTCAAGTATAAGCGCATTGTAGCTACTATTACATAACCCAGGTTTAAGGTATTCAGATATTTAGGGTCCTGCTTGATTCAAGCCATTTAAGCTTCTCATAGTGCAACTGATTACATATATGAGGATTATATAAATTACACACATACATAACATGATTTCGTGCATACATATCAACTTCACTTTTTTCTGAAGAAGAGTCGGATCGGAATCACCTCAAAGGTTTCCCCATCTTTGACTCTTTCGAACTGACCAATTCCTCTCGGAGGGTAATATAACTAGCAACGCTTTTAAGATTCCGTGGAATTTTTAAAAGTGCCTTTATGCATTTTTATATCCCTGCATAAAAATATATAAAATATAATGCACGCAGCCATCCCTATCCTCCAACTTCCAACTCTTCTCCTCGTCCACCATTTTAGAGCCTAAAGTAAGCCAAGCCATAAACTCTGACAACTCTGATTGCTCAGGAGAACTCTCTTCTGTTGTCTTCCATTCCATACTTTTTGCCTATTAGCACATTTTTAGAATGTTCTCTCCTTCCTTCCTTCCCTTCCTCCTGCTTGTTCCTCTCCCCGCACTCAACAATGCGCAGCTTCTAATCACTTGTCATAAAACACTCCACACTTCACTTTGCCTAGTTGATATCCGCGTGACCTCCTCTTCTTTAAAAGTAAAAAATTTAAAATGCATCGTTATTTTAACATTTCAAACAAGTAGCTCGTAAGTACATAGCCAAGCCACTCTATTATAAGCTCATATGAAACTTCAATGATATGCCATGGACGATGCCTACGATGTTGACGATGATGATAATGAAGATGATGTTGATGAGGATGATCGGCATCATCAACCCTTCCTCCACTCTTTCTTTTAAATTGATTTTCATTACACACCAAGTACAAGACTTGCTTTGCATAAGGGACAGACAGGCAGAACGCTACCAAGCAGTGCTACTGGTCACCACTATACTGGCGTTGCAACTTATTTACTAACGATTTTTACGATTTGTTAAATTATCTATCTCCTTCTTCCTACTTGACCACTTTACTTTACGATACGATATATGAATAATACTACGTTGTGCAATATGATGAATGGTCCTCTGCTACCCTGCAATAAAACTCTCTGGCTACTGGTTATTATTGCCATTTTATGCATTTACCCACATACTTCGATATAGGCTGTGTATTTATTTTAAAAATTATTTTATTGTTGTGGGCTCATTTTTTATAATTTTTGGTGTACCCCTTTTTTTATACAAAAATAATAGCAGCCTCGATGTGGCATGGCATGGCATGGCATTCCTGACCAAATTTGAGCAAAAAGCCATAAAAATTTACCATTAAAATTGCCTATGTACGATTTTATACCATCAGGCTGATTCATTATCTGGGAGTTTAATGTGTTCCCCAAACCAAATTTGTTTTTCTAAACTTTGGAGTTAATCACGGGGAGGGAGGGTAGGACGTGGAGACGGGGTCGGGGTGGTCATCGACTCTGACAAGTAGGCAACGACAGCAAGGTCAAATAGGGTAAGTTAGATAAGAAAGGATGCAGTACCTAATTAATCATCTCATCTAGGTAAAATCTTAAGCCTAGGTCTCAAAAAATGAAGAGGGAAATTCGCACAGAAAATCAAGATGATTTGTCGGGTGACTAAAATTGTCTTATAACTGACGTAAAATATTTTTTAAATTATTAAAAAGTAATCAAGGCAAATTATCTTGTAATTAAACCTAATTAATATCCACTGTTTTATAATCTTGGTGGAGGCATGTACCTATTTTTCATGTATCAAATAAATAATCTTTTCGTCCCCTTGTCTATTTTCCCTATCAAAAAGATAACATAAATCAAACGTGAAAAATTAGCTGCAAATTACTTTCTTCTCGCAATTACAATCTACACTTGAGCCTGTTGTTTGGGAAGCTGCAAAAATAGTGCGATGCTCCATGCTGCTGCCCACTGTGAGGTTGTTTGGATTGGATTGATTGAACGTGGAGGTATGTAATTAACTTAATCCTATCCTGATCAAGAAAAAAGGAGATGACGATCATGATGTTTTTTATTCCACCGATAAACCGACAAGCGACCGACCACATATCAACTTCAAACAATATTGGAGTTGAGCTAACAAGGAGAGTATCCCAATGATGACGCGCCAAATGTCAATATATTAATGGAATTATACTAAATCGAACATGCTGAAAAAGATGGCGGCACTGGTTTTCCCGAACGGTGCATTTTTTTACGAGTTTCAGTGGTCAAATTTTGCAAAACTGACGACAACCTTCTTAAATATGACAAACAGGATGCGAATTTTGCGTAAAAAGTTATTTTTTGCGTTTTAGAACTCCGGTTTGCCTACAAAAGTGCAAAAAAATCCGGATTTATTAGGTATTTTGTCATAATATTGATATTTTAATGGTAAATTGCCACCCAATAACGGCTCATTCGGGAAAATGAATACCGGCATCGTTTTCAGCATATTTGATTTAGTATAATTCCATTAATTTAATGACATTTGGGGCGTCATCATTGGGTTACCCTCCTTGTAAGTTGACTTGATTTGACTCAACTTCATAAGTTGAAAAATGCTGAGAAAAGTGCATGCCTAAAAATCTCAGATTACAAAGTGCATAGACTTCCCCCAATCATTTTATAGGATTTTAGCTGCCCATCTTCACAACTCTTTTCTTTGATGTACCTACACGCGTGTGATTACCTGGAAATTACTGATAATTATAGGAAGTTTGATATGCCATTATACTAACATTGGCTTATAGACTGGGAATAAATTTTATTTTGAAAAATTAAAATGTTGGAAAAGACAGGTATTATAATTGCGGTGTAGCTACAAGGAATCCTACAGTTTTATTAAATTGCTATTTAAGCTGAATGGAGGATTTAGTTTGATTATTTACCTAAAATGCCTATTTTTCTTGTAGAGTGCAATGTCCAGCAATATACATTAGCTTAGCAATGATTGCAGTATAATATGAGTGATGAGGGAGGGACTTTTACATTTACACTTAATATCAAATCAAGTTAAAATAAAAGAAAAAAACTTGACTGCTGCAATGATGCATTCCACAAAACACACATTTAAATTAAAAAACAAAAGGGTTATGAATTTACTATTTTGTGTTTTGTACAAAAAGGGCTGTTAGCTGGTTATGGTAATTTTACAGGAGAAAATGAACATCTCAGATTTCAGAAAACATGGCATTAAATCTTTATAAAAGTACAAGAAAATGGGAAGCCACCAAAGACGAAACCCATTTCCCACATCGTCTCCTTAACCAAATTGTTCATTTACATGGTTGAAACAACAAGACGGGTAAAATGAAAAATCAAATGAGCATTTTTAGATAGAATGAGCTATTATATGCATTACTTTTTCTATTTTATTTACTTGACTGATATCTTAAGAAGGGGAATGGTGATGATGATGATTTTGATGAGTTCTTTTTTATTCCAGTCCAGAGGGAAGGAAAGTCGTCATCGTCATAATGCATAGATGGATAATAAGTACACGTTTTGTTGCAACGTGTACATGTGGAAGGAGTACAATATTTGTGGAGATAATGATAATTATCAAAAACAAGCGAAATGGTGAAAATCCTCCGTTTCCCATCGCAGGATTATTAGTCAGAACTCGAGGTTTAGTTTAGTATGAAACCAGGATTAGACAATCTCAATTTTCCCAGCGTTCTGACGAACCAGTCGGATCGGATATTATGCTTGTGGCCAAGTCAAGCCTTTCCCTCGGCAAAACAACAGCCGGGACGATGGAAAGTTCACTCTGTCAGTCTGGTCCTAATGATATGATGAGTAGGAATATAAATATAGATAAATAAGCTGGTGAGGAGAGGATGGCCGTTTTCCCAACACTTTACTATAAAAGTATAAAGCAGCAACCTGTACAGATTGTCCCATTATCATTATCACTTCTTTATAGGACAACTTCAATATAATGTAGTAATCGTAAGCATAAGTATTTTATATCTTATGCCCGCCTAAGATTGCCTTATGAGAACTTCAAGTTGGGCGGTTGATGGCTGATATGAGGCCCTAATCAAATTTAATGTGAATGCAACAGGTAGGGGAAGTGGAAGTAGTCACCACGTAATAAGCATAATATCACAAAGTGGATGTTTTTATTCCAGAAGAAATCATCCCCTCTAAACCAACGACGAACATAATACAATATCAGCCCTTTGTATTTTCCTTACCCCTTTCCTTTATAATTTTTTTAAAATCTTTCCTTGGAAAAGGGGCTCATCCTCTCCGTCTTTTAGGTCTTCCCCTCACATGTCAAATCTCTGGAGAGGGAAGTTTGATATAATTATTAGCCCTATTATTACGGTCCATTACCCAGCTTGGGTTACATGATACGGAGACGATACGGTACTTCTCAGGAGTAAGTACACCGTAATTGTAATAATAATGCAATTAGTTGGGAAAAGGTTAAGGTTCCAATTCCAGTTCCAGCCAAGCTTATTCCACTTTCCACTCCAGGTGCACGAACTAAACCAACTATATTAATACCAGCCAAGAGGAAATCCAAGGAGGATTGAACAGTAAAAGTTATTTACGAAGAGCACACAATCGTCATCATGATCACGATATGATCATCTTATCATCATAAATGCATTGCTCCCAAAGCTCATTAGAGAGTGTAATGGCTGAACATACTGGATTCTGTAACACCCTTTTTCCTCGTCCCTGCCTCGGGCAACGCCCGACTTCCTCGAAGAAAATCCTATCAAGACGATAGGGGAAAGGCTTTAAAAAAATCATGCCTAGTAATATTATACCTATTTGTAATGGAATGGAATGATAGGAAGGAGCAATCAAATCAACATATTTTATCAGCCATGGTGCAGGTCAGCTCATCATGCTCCGTATATTATGCATGAGTGCATTCATTTATTCCCGTATTCCCGTAAACATTTGGAGCACACGGCATGCATCCAATATTCATGAATTTTTTCATTGGAATGGAATTTTCAAGCAGGTAGGTGAGGAATTGTAATTCAATGGGCTTAGGTATGTATAGTAATATGCTTATCTGTCTTTTTTTCTCCCGAAGGTGCCTCACTTTAATATGATGATCCTAGTGGCTCACTGACTCCCTTTCTCTCTTCTCTCTCTTTTTATTATTTATTATGATTATTATCCAGTCAATTGGCTTTTCGGTCCATCCTTTAAAAAAAGCCCAGGCCAGACCAGGCTAGCTCTTATTCTCAAGTGAATTAGGAGGAAAAACACCATTTAAGATGAATTTTTTAAATGAGCTTATCGTCTCGTCTTATGAGTATGTGGCACACACACGGCTAATATTATTCCACAGAGGGATAGGAAGGAGAACACACATGGAGAAGATGGGTCAGGTGTCCATTAACCTGTGACCTTTGAGAAGCTCAAGAAAACTTGTGTGTGTGTCCTCATTCCCGAATGCAAATGCATAGGGCATGATAATAAAGGGAATTCTCGAGACTCACCGCAATAAATGAGGAAAAAAAGAAAGCAGGTAAAATGCTCCTAACCTATGCACCGTCATATTACCACCGTCATAAAAGCTAAAGACCATCATCATCATCAACATCATCATGATGATCATCATTGGTCTATCTGGGATGGCCTGGTCTGTTTAAAGCATATTAGCCATCGTAGCCTCCTTTAGGTTAGAACTTTATTTCTCCCATCCTGAATCTATTGGATTCGGTACGTGAATGTATTAACTAGAGACTGGGGAATTATATATCCCTTCCTTTGCCATTCATTATTTCATCTTTCTCTCTCTCTCTCTGGCACAATGTGGCACTCACACGGAGAGGAGCAATGGTGATTTATTGCCGTCGAATTACTCTGTTGGTTATAATAATAATCGTAAATGATGATGAGAGGAGGACTCGTACATTTATGATAGAATTAGAGGTTTCAGATACATCATCCACCATATCTCGATAGAGAAAAACGCAACAGTCCCAGTCCCATGCATCATATTTACAAATTACAACTAACAGCATTCCCGCTGCTAATAAATGAATAGCATACAAAAAAGCCTATTAAAGCTGTTATCCAACTTATTATTGTGAAACTGTTACAGGAATACATAACACATCACATATAACATTTTCACTGTTGGTTTTTATGATGGGGAGAAATGACTGAAAAGAGTGATTAAGGCTTATTAAATACGTGCTCTGTGTTTAGAAAAGGATTTTAGGTCATTCATTTCAGTTCATATTTACAATTTCATGGAAAGTCAGGGAACAAATTTCAGCAATAGGCAAACCAGTACCAGCACATTATGGATTTTGAACAAGGCGGAGGAGTAGAAAATTCAAATGGAGAAATGAACGAGGAAGAGGAGGGAGATAGGAACGGTGTGTAAACTAATAAACTAAATGAGTGTAAAAGATGGGAAATGGGAAATAAAAATTATGTAAGTAGGGAAAAAAGCAGAGATTTTGATGAGATTTTTCTAGAGACGATCATTCTAGTCACCGTAACGGTAATAATGTTAGAGGCTAATGAAATGTTGAATTGCGTGTGTGCGATACTGTTGATGCGTGAATATGGACGTGTGAGAGATTTAAAGGTTTTTGTACGGATGAACTGATCAGTGAAGTCATATATTGCTTAGTTTTACCACGGGAAAAGTTGATGAAGAGGATAATATAATGATGACGTTGACTCGTCTTCGTCTGGTCATTCCCATGTAGACAGTTACCATTAAGGAAAACTTCTTCACCTGTCTCAAATGATCCGTTTCAGCGGAACAAATCTGAATTTGATTTAAAATTTAGAATATTATCATCTCTCTGAAAATGGATTGACGTATGTATTATGTATGGAATGGAGGGTGGAAGATGAGTACTCACATTCGTAAGCCCATTAGCGCCACATTATACCATGCCATAGATAATCCCTTTAACAAAGTTGCATGTTCATGTATCATGTAATTTATATTATAGCAGATAGCAGCCTATTTTGATTTTTTTCAGTTTTTTCCCTGTTGATGTTGTTGGTTTTTACCTACTCATTTAAAAGGAAGAAGATAAGATGGGGACCGGAAGATTGGATTTGGGAGAATCCTCTTCTAAATAGGAAGTTGGCGTTTGGAATGGGAAAAGAAAATTAAAGGACGAAGGAGAAATAGTAATCAACCAATCATAAACTTTAATGTTTTGCAACATGACATCGTGTTTTGAAGTCTAAGGTTTCTTCCTACACACATGCGTTGTTGGTGCAAAAGTTGGAGAATATCATATCATATCGCACATGGCGATAGCATGACAGGTCATATCAGGATGGTATGATGATACCCCCTTCATAATAGTTTCCCATTGCTTATGTCATCCATCCATCCATTGGATAAATGGCAAAGCATACTTGTACTTTTTTAAATGATCATTAAACAAGCAAAAAACAAAATCTGAATGTGAAAAATAATGATAATGTTCGTAATAATTATTATTATCCAAGTAAGCCATATCATATCACATCCCCATCACTATCACCCTTCTTATTACTGCACAAATGCGCGTACGGAGAAAAATACATCCTTTTAAAAATATTTATATTTATTGTACGGGGAAGAACCTTATTTTTTGAAATGCTACATTGGCCCAATGCTCAGTTAAAGCCTATACAAACGATTCACGCTGTTCACAGCTTATTACTGCCCTTTGCCCTCATCATCTCAACTCACACAGCGAGCAGCCCTGCCAGATCATACCATCATCGTGGCTATGAATATATGACTATGACTATTTGACAGAGAATGAATATGGCACATACATGAGACATGGCGAGATGATTTCCCTTTTTATTGCAGCTTCCTCATACTCACATTATCACTATCACATTTTAAGCTGGTGATAAGATTCTCAGACAATCTTGTAGGGAGATTTGATCTGCCTGAGCTGAGCAGAGAAAATGATGACTCCGGGACAAAAATGCGTAAGTAAAGATAAGACACAAGCAAAGCTTAATGCAAAAGTTAATCTTGAAGCAAGCATACTTAGGTAATTAAGTGTGGCGAAAATGATACCAAGTATCAGTATCAGTATCAGTATCAAGTAACTCAACAAGCGAAAATATTTATGCGGGTCGAAAGGCCCAGAGATTACAGTACACATTACAAGCAAACCTTTCATATTGTCTTCATGCCTTAAGATTATAAGCAGCTTATTTATATTCAGAGATTGAGTTCATTTGCCACTCACCTGTCATCCCATTGAAAGAAGGATCCATTACACATTTCATATCATCTCGCATCAGATTAGAAGATGGGCAAATGTGCCTATTTTATTTATTCCCGTTCGTTCCTCCGGATCCGGAACCAAACCACAACGTTCAGTTTAAAACAATCCACCGAGGAGTGAAGAACACAATCCTAATATAATTCCTTGACATTAACTGTCTAATGTTTAAGAAGGGGATTAGCTATCAAATATAAACCTTGTAATTCTGTCCGATTTTAAAAAACATCAAATCAAAATCCCATCATGATCTGATCATCATCATCAACAAGGGAGAGTGTAGCAAAAGCGATTAAAATTAAAGTCTATCGAATACAAAACTATTTAGTATTATCTCTTATCTATCTCCTCTCACTTTCAGGCATGCATGCATGCATGGCATCAGCCAAATAAGATTTGTGTTTTTTTTATTAGATTTAATCCTTTTAATCACCAAACTGACGGAACAAAATTAAAAAACGTTCGTGGAAGATAGAGGGAAAAGGGAACACTCCTATCTCACAAAATGACAGGTATAGAGGGGACGGGGATCCCTTCAAAAAACTGAAAGGGAAAGCTAACTAGGATATAGCAGAGAGGATTTCAGCAGAATGATGATAATATAATGACGGAACAATCAATCTAGCACATAGACAACATTTACAAATACCAACAGAAATTGTTTAATGCTAAAATAATAGCCTATTTTTTTCTTTCCTCAGAGGTCTCTCCGTTTTGTCCGTCTCTATCTATCTATGTTTATTTGAATGGTTGAATTGAGCTAGTGAGTGTGTGTATGATTGATTAACTGACAATAATTACACTTTTGCACTCTTCTCCTGACTCTTCATGTGTGTGTAGTCAACACAGTCATTCAGTTTAAACACCAGGTTTGTTCTTTATGATTACTACCCTTTTTTGCAAAATGTCACTCTTATTGAGGAAGATTACTACTTGCTCCGTGCAACAAAGAAATAATGACGTTTGCATTCAAGCGTTACGACTTACTATAAGAAGATGGATAATATATAATGCGAGTTGAATGGTTTTCCTTTGCTCGCAGTAACGTTTTCACTGGGCGGTGAATTTTTCACAGAAAAAAAAATTATATAGTTTTTCCTAAGAGTAATGGAGCTCTCCCTTCAACAGCACACACTTTAAGAATTATAAACGTCTTAAGGAAAATTGTCAGAACAATTAGTGCCCTAATCTAATGATGATAGGAAGGGAAATGGAAAGTGTTATCTTTCGAATCTAATGTGTTCCTGGGTGAGTTGTGAATTTTTCGCCTCGTCTCATTCATAGATTGACATAGAGCCAGGGCTGGGCTGATTCCTGTTCAGATCTTCACAATGACATGAGTTTTGATCTGTTGTCAGTAAAAACAGAAGCTTTTTGTATTGTGTTGCAAGTTGTGTTTAGGACCATGCCATGTGGCTTGACTATATGGCTCAGCTCACAAGCAATTAAAACAACTGTCAATGAACTTTTATTGGATAAAAGCGTGCGCTTCTCCTTCGTTAACGGGCAGATATGGGCAGATTTTTTCCTCCCCTTCCTTGTATTATCTTTCCCCTCCTCTGACTCTCAGATTGGAGTTGACAAGAAGTATTTAAAAATTGAATTTATTACGATGCGTTGTAATGGAATGGAATGTAGGAAGAATATTCAGGATGAAAGTTCGTACCACGGATTGCAAACTTAACTCAAGTCAAATCATGAACCGTGAAATGGATATATTTATAGTCGAGTCAAAGATGGCAATTCCTTGTTCCCAAATCTCCATAAATGTATCGCCAATTTCGTTATTCGTTCTAGAGGTCCTTTATTACTGTAAATCACTGAGGGCTGAAGTGCATAATATGCGATGTGACGTGGATGGTGGTTGCGGATGTCGTCAGTTTTAGTTTTTAGTCACCACAGATTTGACAATACAATTTTTAATGTATGTATTACGTACAAGTACGGTTCGGGAGTACACAATTCAAATCGAATATTTAATTCCTTCTCTCCTTGTTGCTGCTGCCAGTTGAGTTTGAGAACAACTCTTAATGAGAAATTATATGTTCACTTGATTAACTGAAGTGTAATGCTAGCTGGCTCAACAAGTTTTTCTTCCCCCTTGGAAAAAATGAAGCATGTGACAGTTGTCTCCAATCATTAAAGATAGTTTCACATTAACAACAAGTCCACCAGCCCAAGTATTTCTCGGTAGTTTTCAAAAATCTCTTTTGGAGTCATGCAATAATGTGCATGTAGGCATATATAATGTTTTTGGATTGGTCGTCTGTCTTCTCTTCCCTTCCTTGGCAAAAATGAAATAGGATATGGTCCATGAGTTTGATTATCAACACGCTCATCCAGACATGTGTGGCATGGCAGGTACTAATGTCGGGATGTGGGGTAAAGTAAATCTCGTACGAGGATGATATTTCTCGTTTTTTTTCTCCCTCTCGTGTCACTGAACAACCCAACACGCAGCAGACGAAAAACAAATTGTAAATTGTAATTGAATTTTTTAAAATATGAAATGAAACTGGGACCACCAAACTAACATAACAACATGTATTATCCTCTCCCCTCGAAAAAAAAACGCAAATCAAATCAAAAGGAAATTGTCATTTAGATTATCGTTATTATGTGATGGGGATGTTGGTTGGCGGAGTGGGCTCATCAAAAAAACAAGAATCCATAAATTCAATCCTTTACTTTTGAGTAAATAGCGGAGCGGTTGGAGCAACGCACCTTTCTCGATTACACACAAACTCTTGTGCAGGTAAAATGTTTCTTATTGCGTGCAAAGTCCACCTGCAACAATCCGTTGGGGACACTGTGCTCTTGATGAACAGATAATGGTAATAACAACAAAAAATTTATTCACTTTGTCCAAATCAGGCTATTTGAAATTTGAATTTCAAAAAAGACTTCTTTCTCATTTGTAATTTAACAATCATCCGCTGCTCCTTCTTGCCTGGTTGGTATAAACCTGTCCTGGTTCCTTGCGTGGGTGGAGTAAGCAGGTATACAAGAGGTAAAAATTGTTAAATGTTTTCCCCCAACTCGTTTACAATTACAAGAGCCACGACAAAATATATCCTTGTCAAGTGGAAATATGTGCCGTTCTCATTCAATCGGAATAATGCAATCCAATTCCTTTTTGAAGATGCATGCACAAACAATTTGTTTCTTGTTTGTTTTTATATTCAAGCTGAACTGGTGTCAAACAATGTAATCCACACCGGCTCACAAGAATGGCATCGGCTATGAATTAAGTATTTATCAAGCTATTAGGGATCGTTTAGCACACGAGAATAATGGTCCGTGTATTACATAAAATATAGTTAATATTGGTTTGAAATGGAGTCCCATTTAACAAATCCCATCACACATCTCCCAAAAAAACCAACTGTTTTAGAGGAGGCACGCGTGGATCATCATCAAATCATAAGAAGTTTTTATATAAACTTGTTTCACGTCTCCCGAGTCAATTCCTGACACGTTTCGCGTTCACGCAGAGAACAATGGCAGGACAGTAATTATTATTGAGTCTTCATCCATGAATGAATGACTGATATTGTACAGAGCTGACTGTATCCAACTTACACCAAGAACAAGGTTCGTTCATTTCATTCACTTAAGTGCAATTTAGGTACTTATTACACCCGCATTATTAGCGATTGCCATTAGCATCTCTCTGGCTTTTTTAGGCATGGGATATTATTATTATTGCATAGCTTTTCCCTCAGCAGCATTAACTGATTTACATCCACTTTAGCACTAATAAGCAGTTATTTCTCTTTTGTCTCTTGTTATTATACTTCTTCGTCTTTCATTCAGACACTCACTCACTCTCTGACTTTGTATAAGTCAATGGAATGGAATGGATTACATAACAATAAGAATCCGTCAAGGGATATATATTGCTGATGGGGATGATGATGTTAATTGCGAACACACTTCAATGAAAAGTATCTTGTATGGATGTATGTAAAACACATAAAGTATTTATGACCATTAGCATATCCTCTAATTCCCAATCCCCAAAACTCAATTGGAATCCGCTAAAAGCATCTTAATTGATGAATGGGCTGAAGCAAGGTTCATCCTCGGCGTTAGGAAAAAATTGTCAATTCCTCTTTAGGGCAATTGCCAATTTTCAATGGGAAAGGGACACAACGGGGGAGGAAGAGACTGTGAACATTACTGATGTTGATGATGAGGGGCTGAGATATTGCACAATGAACATGGATTTACTACGCTGACAACATAACAACAGAAATGAAATGAGATTCATCCACTCTCTCGCCAGATAGATTTGTTTACAGTTTGTCACACTGACTGAACTCCTCCGAAATGAAAGACAATGGAGAGAAAAAACTATTAAATGTTAGGTAATGTTATATGGGCAGATTGCGTTATGAATGTGATAGTTTGATATGTTGATCATCAGCATCAGCACTCAATTGGGGCTCAATAATGGCAAGACAATGACAAGATGTTATGTAGTCCTCTTCAATCAGCAAACACAATAACAATGTGATTTAGTAAAAATTCTCGTAAGTAAGGTTATTAGCAAATAACAATGACAATCACAAACTATAGCCCTTGCTCACACTCGTAATAAGTCATACATGTTCATAATCATAATAATACTTTTTCCACTTCTCTTCTCTTATGTCTCTGACCAATCAGTCATAGTCACAAAAGTCGCAGGCAATATCAGAACAGGGTTTTAACAAATTGAATTGTTTTTAGCACTTCACTCGAGAGAAGAGAAGACTGATCTCAAGTTGTTTCACCTTGGAAGATGATGAGATGATATTTCATAAGTAGGTAACCTTCCCAAGGGATTAGATTCTCCTCGGGATATATAGGACGAAAGGAATTAATCAATTCTCAATAGGAAAAATTCAATAAGTTTGTAATCTTGTCACATTGAATTAATAAGTTCCAAATCCAACTCCCATGTAAATTTTTATCAAGTTCCCATCAAGGAAAAAAACTTTTTCACAGAAATCACAATTCTGGTCAATTTCTCAAATTTTGCATATATCAACTCAACTGCATCGAATTCCAAAACCTTCCAGCTAACTTTACTTCAACAGGCAAAATTTTATCAGAGAAAAACTGTCAAGATTCCCTTCAGTACAGGAATCTCACGATTCACGATAATATTGCATATCGTATCGTATGCAAAATAAAAATTCTCCTCAACAGATTCAGAATTCACCGTTTTGACTGACATAGACTCGCTCTGCTCACTTCTCAGCTCTACACGAGACTGTTGAGCTTGTTAAAGTTGTTGGGGGATATCTTTCGTACGTAAAATTGTAATCCGATGCAAACAGAACAGGCTTGTTCATAATAGATGATATGATGATGCCCCCATGTAAAAATGCTGTTGAAGGAAAGCAATAAGGAATATAGTTACCAACTACCAACATACAATTTACTACTTTACTCGTAAGTAAACACACGTAGATAGTATTATGGTCACTATGACCAGAGACCATCATGAAATCTATTTTACTATATGCGATGCGAAGAAACTTCTTTTTGAAGAAATGCATGTACGTGCGTGTACCTCCACTTGGAGGAATTGAACATAGCATAATAAAGTCTTGGGTTGGTTTGTTTGCATGTTGTACTTCTCAGTTACCGCAGTTTACCTACGCACATATTGCATCCCCTCACCTTTTCTTCAATTGTAAGATTGTAACTTGTCCTGCAACAGCATCCATTAAAAAGGTTTGTGAGAACTGCGGTCAAGTTCAGTCTTCACGAGCCTCCGCAGTCTCAACAGCCAAGCCAAAGCCAAAACCAAGCCACACTTTTTTAACAACAGCCAAGCCAAAGAACAGGAATAAATAAAGCGTAATCTTTCTCTTCCTTTCAGGTTTAAAACTTTTGTTTTGTCTCAGGAATGATTTCTTCAATTTCAATAAGATATAGATATGCCCATATGCCTTCCTCCTTACCTACCTACCTACCTAAAACCTACTGATTTTTTCTCCGTGAGTTAAAAAGCTCGTTTTGAATTGAAGTTTTGAACACATGACGCCCTCATACAATTCACATAGAAGTCGAGATAGTATCATCTTGCAGAGGTTATTCTTCTTCTTCGGGAAGAAAGGGTCTGATTTTTTTCTATTGGATTTCCTCTCCTTCCCGGACAAGAAAAACCCGAAATGTCACTCTGCTTTGTATGCACAATTAGTAAGAGGAAAATGGAGGGAAAGATGTATCATGTCCAGTACAACAATGCTGGCTACTGAATAATGCACTCCAATTCAATCCATCTCCAGCAGCCTTCTGTTTGTTGTCCAGTGATATTATGCTCATAAATCGAATTGAGCCAAGCAAATAAATAAAAATGTTACATAATGGAAGGGAGAGGAGAAAAATCTATACTGTTGGGCTGCTGTTGCCCCTTCCTTCAAAGTTCAATCATTTTTCTTCTCCGGATGTGCCTGCCAGATGCTATGTCTGTATCGATATTTCATCAATATTTTAGGGAGTCCGTCCGTCGCACGAGCGTTCCTTCAAGGCTTGGCTTGACTGGGTGGAGGAACATCACATCTCAAATCATCATCAAAATCAACTTCATCATATCATCCTTCAAGAAAATAAAAAATAAAAGCGTCTTCCGTAGATTAATTTACTTTGGCTTGGCTTGGCTTTGACTTCCCCACGCGCAGCTTAATACAATTGCAGAGGCATTGACAAGGGCTTAAGTTCGAGAGGCTCTCTCTGTCCAAAATAATCTTTCCAAATAAAGCCATATCTTAAAAGCCCCCTCCTAATCGACTTTTGAATCCGTCTTTTTTGCAAGTTCACACAAGCCAGGGATAATAAGGCTCTCCTTCAATTATAATAAAAGTCTGTCGTCATTTATATCACCACCGCATCATTGCCACGAACATCATCATCGTAATCATGTCATTGCTTTTTTGTCTTTCCTTCCTCTACAAGGCAAGGGCTCTAGATTATTATGTAAGCTTATGCATCAGGATCAGGAGCCAAAGCCAACTTTCAGGGCAACGAAGATATTTCTGCACGATAGCCTCTTACGGAAGACAGAACAGCACTCTTGGCTTGCCCTATCATAAAAGTGACAAGAAACTAGATATTTTTCGTTGTTTCTTCAGAATTAAATCGTAAAAATCCTGGGATTTCGACATCATTATTGGCCAGTTAAATATTATCCGGCAACCGCCAACATATCTCCCTCCACCTCCACTCCATTTTCTTACTGAATCTGAATGAATGATCTCACAATGTCACAATCAGGATTTCTGTTTGAATTGAAGATAGCAATTTTTACATTTAACTAGGATTTTTTCTCCCATCTGCATGACCACTCAATTCATGGATGGATCATAAGATAATTCTCATAGTCCATGACTATCGAATTTTGAAGTAGCTGTTAAGTTATTTCTTGGCTGGACAGGGACACGCCAGGCACAATAGCTGAAGTTGAAGGTAATTTACGTTTTACATGGAATCAACAATAGGCTCTAATAATACTTTACAAGGATGATATCCTCTAGTCATCTTAAGTTCTAGTGCACTATAGTCAATAGCCCCGCGTAAAACTCCTAAAACGTCTCAGTTTTTAATAACCAGGAACTAGCCAGCCCCCTCTTCTCTTCTCCGCTTCTTTTTATTATTGCAAAATAATGAGCTGATATTCCAAGAAAGGCAAAGATGATGAATAATGCAATTCATGTAAGTTAGTAAAAGCAAGATTATCAGGCAGACAACCAGATTTACGAATGAGGAAATGCATTGCAGACATGGTATATGGGAGAATATAAAACGGTGGCAGTGGCGGTGGCGATTGTGTCCGTAGAGTCCACTAGCATTCCATGATGCCACCATTCTTTCCTTTTGGATTTGGTTTGGACGAATATGATGATGGCATTAACGATACAAAAACAAGTCAACCGTAAACGTAAAATAAAAGACGAGTGCCACCAGTTACTTCTGACTTTGTATGGACAATCAACTTTGTACAAAAAGAAAATATACTTTGATGCTTGATGATGAGGATGACGAAGGATTTACGTTTAATTCTCTGCTTTTTTAGTGGGGGGATGAGACGACAAAGTGAGAATAATAATTACGGAGATAAAATAAGAATGAAAATGAGATGTATCTCATTCTCATCTTGTAGGGAGGTTGGAGCTGATAACGTAAAATGATGGCTCAATATATCAAAAATCATGACCGTGTGGAGTGGATCCTACTACCTTTTGGAGGGGGATGATGATGAAGGAGTTTGCTTCTCCTAGTCTAGTGCAGTTATCTTTCTTATTAGTTAGTTTAGTTGTGTTTCAGTTTGCATTACAGTGTCCACAAAGTAACCTCCCAACTTTGTGCACTAAATTTTATAACTGTCCACACCACACAGAAGAGCAGCACCGCCACGAAATCATCGATGCAACGCCCTGGCCTTCTTGAGTCTCCTCGTCCGACTCATTTTTCCTTTTAATTATTATTATCCTTTGTAATTTTATTTGATACCATTAATTTTGCCAACCGGGAGGATTAATGACTACCACTTGCCAAATATGGTCAGTTTCGTAATTGTAATTTTTTCAAATAAAAATTCCGCAGACGGAGTATCTGCTCCCTTCTCCTCCTTTCATTGCGAGGAGACAACTCTTGAATGATATATGATGAGAGTTAACAAATGTACGCGGTTATGAATAAAAGGAGCAAGATGACAACAAGATTTAAGGCATCTTAACTTTAACTTCTTTAAACTGAGGTAGGTAAACAACCACCT
This sequence comes from Pseudosinella alba, assembly GCA_034700485.1. Taxonomy (NCBI): domain Eukaryota; kingdom Metazoa; phylum Arthropoda; class Collembola; order Entomobryomorpha; family Entomobryidae; genus Pseudosinella; species Pseudosinella alba. The sequence goes on from JAQIXQ010000039.1 coordinate 23,105, forward strand.
TCATGGACCGGACCATCGTCATCGCCATCATTTCATGTCATAAACAATGGAACCGCTGAAAGTTGAATACACTCAAAAATACACCCAAAAGCAAGTTTTACCTAAAGCTCAAGTCACAAATAAAAAGTGACAGTTAGACTATTTTTTGTCATTTTTTCTCGAAATATGTACAGTTAGGTGCTCGCATGCAAAAGCGTCTTTGCGACAACATGTCACATTTCAGTTCTTCCTTTCAGTTTGACAATGACAATGTTGTTGGATGGAGGAATTACAAAATTCCGTTTGACAACTTCATTTCTAAAGGAACACGGCCATAATGAAGCCATTGCGTCGTCACTCATCCCGTGTTTCCTCACTTCGTCACATATTTTTTTTTGTTTATTTTGACTTACAAATTCTTCCCGATGTCATAATACTGCTTCCCCAGCTCGTTACTTACATCCCTCCGCAACATCATCTTCATCAGTATTCAGTGCTCAAGAACACGCGAGCTTTTTCTGCCATATTTTTTCAGTCAAGCAAAAAAAAAACATATTACCTATGCTGAAGTCCTGTCCTGGGCGGTTAAACGGAAAACTTTGAAGCAATTTACATTTACGTTCCCTTTTATGAGAGCCACCTCGTTGAGATTCTCATCTTGCAAAAACGGATGATGGCGTTTGCGGTGATAATGATGTAAAAAAATGTCCCTTTCGTTTCAGCAGTAACAACATCCATCATTATCATCACTCTTACTATTCTGTAGTTAAGTTTCCATTCATTTTCGTTTCCATTTCCACACCGTTACATGCCCATTACCATCATCACACCATCCTATTACATCCTACATCGTTAATTTGTACTGACATTATTGATCACTTATCGTATCTTTATCTTTACACTCTCTCTCCCTATTTCTTTAATACTGGCATGGTTTGGTTAAAATAATACAAGCATAACAAAGTCATTATTCCATCTTAACTGCACGTATTTTAAATTTTTTAAGTGCTCAGCTACCTACATAAAATGTATGCATATGCATTATTGTCTCTGTTCACGTAATAACCAACACCACCACCACCTCCCCGACAAAAAGTATCGACATCTACAACGGCAGTTCTGAGGATGACGATGACGATGGTGATAATGATGATATGTGGAGTAAAAAGTTAGATTTCTCAACTCAATTGCAAACATGTCAAGTTGGATATTTTCTATTCACAATTCCTGAGGAGTTTATGGGATATTTTTTGTTCTCACCTGGTTTAGCATAGTAATGCCCAGGGTATTAGTATGATGAGGATAATGGTGCTTGTATACCTAATTACAATTATAACCGCATTTTTTTTACTTTGTCTCTATTAGCTTGCCTTCCGTTGCTTTTGCTTTTGCTTTCGCGACAAAAATTTTCCTATCATCTTATTCCCCTCTTGGTCCTCTAATATAATGTAATTTCTTTTGCTAATACTAATTTACATAGAAGAGGAGCAAAAACTTGCGTTTTAGGTTTTTATGCAGTTGTTTGAGGTGAGGTATTATCTAGGTATGGATGTAACAAAGTTATAATAATATGCACTTTATGAAGTCATACATAGCATAGTTTAGTAATTTTCATAAGTATTCATATCATATCATATCATAAGTTATATGCCACATATCCCCATAAATAATTTATGATATGAGATGGATGAGTCTCTCGGCTAATTTGTAATTTATAGAAAGAAACTTCAATTTTAAAATGGAAGAACGAAGAAGGAAGATTTTTTTTTGATATTAGGAAGGAGGATGACAATGATAAGCTGCTTTGATGCTTTTGAGCGGATTTACGTGAACAATTTCACTACTCCACTTGAATATATAGATTAGTACAAGGATATTAGCTTGGAATTTGAGAGGAAAGAGAAATAAAAAAAATAAGCCATTTAAGAAGCACGCGTGAAGACCATTTAAATGACTTAAATCGTCTCCTCATCATCATATAATCATCCTCCTTGTAATCACCATCGCCATCATTATTATCGCACTCCCAACTTCCTCCCTCATCCTCATCGTCATCATCTTCTTCTTCACAGCGGAAAAATGTCGTAAATCCTAATCTCAAGTTAATGACTAATTTACAAACATATTAAAAGGCAATGCTTAAGTTTCATTTTCATACATATTTTTTTCTTCTCTGCTGCCGACGCCACCACGCCATTCTAGGTGAAAGTTGCCATTTTACATATATTATTATGCATATCCCTAGCCAACCTTACGTGGTCACTTAATAATATGGAATGATGCAAAATGAAAATTGCCAATTTCAATTTTTGCAGACAGAATAAAACATTGCAAAATTTTACTTTCATCTGTGATTTGATATAATGTGTGCGGTTTCTGACAGGCTAAAAAAGAAATAAAACCATGATTTAAATTTGAGAAGCAAAAACTAAACAGTTTTTTACGAGCCGAAGTCGAAGCCGAAAGAGGAATGTGCTTCGATATGAGATGAGAGTTTCAGCCAGTTCAATATCGATGTGTGTATGTACTCATATTTCACAATAACTAAAACTGATATGCATACGAATACACACGCCCAACTCACTTCAAAATAAGTCCTTAACATCGTTTATTATTCAGTCAGGTAAGGCACCTAGGACATTATGTATGCACCGCAATCTCATTATATTCCTTTGTATTTTAAAGCCTAGCCTTTGCCTGATTCGAATTCAATATTGAAACAGAATCAGAGAGTCAAGGGAGCCTGCATCCACTTAAGAAGGCGGATTTTGTTTGAAAGAATTAAAGAATATCGAGTTTTTGAGTTTTGTTCTCAATTGAGTAATGTGCTTAGGCACTTAAATATAATCCAAATATGTAGGACCAATTTCAATTTCATTTGGCTGATGCTGTTTTATGACATTTCAAAGGGAATTTGTCGGCCTTGAGTTATTGTACTTGAGTTAAATATATGGAAAATATATATTCATTCATCAAAGATGAGTAAAGCTCAGATCAGAAACGGCTCATACATATTTTTCAAATACATAAATAAATTGGATCGGTTCACCCTTCATTCGCCATTCACCCATGTTCAGTCTTATTTATTTGGACCTTCACATGCGTATTACTGCTTGCTCGAATTTATTTGATTTTTGAAAAGCTAATTTTTTGTTATTTTTTTCTCCCTCTCTCTGATAAAGCCACAGTCAAAATAATGAAATCACACAAGAATGCGCTTATATCCCTTATTTGCATTGCATATTTTATAGCATTGTTGCCGTAAAATTAGGCTGGTGATGTTTAATGACAGTGAAATTGAATGGATCAAATGGAGAGAGAGAGAAAAGAGCACTTTACAATAGAAAAAAGACGGCAATCAAGCGGAATGACTTGACTAGTGCAAGGTAAAGGAATTTGCACAAAAAAAATGCGAGCAATCGTCTCGTTTTTGCTTTCGGCAATAATGTGTAAGTACAAGAGCAACAGCATTATAGACCATTATTATAATTATATCAATATGAAATGGTCTATAAGGATAAAATAGGCGTATACCATGTAAGGACCCCAAAAAATCCTTTATGAATGTAATAAAGCCATCCGTCGGACAGATAGAAGAAAGAAAGAGGCCGATTTTGATATTGTTTGTTGATGTACCCTACACACATATTTTCAACAAGCTTTAAATATTTATTGTTGGGAAGTGTAAACCGTGCGAGCAAAAATCCCATTCTTTTTTCATGTAACAATGTCATCATCTATTATTATTTTGCTCTTGACTGTCACCTCGTATTTTTTCGATGTTTTAATGAAATCATAAAGTAAATAAAGAATTGGTCTTGTTGCCCCTTTCTGCATAAATATTCATGACCGACCGATAATATAGCTTTTGGTTACTGCTTATTTGCATCTTTGCATTCTTATTCTTATGACGGTAAAGATATATCTGTAATTTCTGCACAGCTTCCATTTTTAGTGTCTATATCTCTGGCTGATTGAGAATAAGAAATATTTCATCTCATACCCACAGAAAAAAATTGACCAGGGTAATAAAAAAGAGGAAAGTGATTGAAGATTATAGGGATTTTGGCAGTGGGATATTTCTTTCGGTCACACTGTCTCTACGGTTGAGATAGATAAAAAACGAGAGCAAGTCGACAGAAGACAGTCGAGCCGATTCAATGATAAGGTGAAGTTAAAGTTAAGATACTCAACAAGTTACAAATTACCTATGCCTATCCCATTACATATTTTTATTGGCTATTGAGATTTCTGATTGGACAGTGTGGATTGGAGTGATATGTACTTTTACAATTTTATTAGCTAATTCTAATGATAATGCTAATTTTGCGGGAGCTTTGCTTGTTAAGAAATAGTTCTAGTTTCGATATTATTGTTCTATGATGATAATTTTACGATGGGATCATGACATCTCCATTTTATTACCAAAGTTTTTAAAGCATTTCATTTACAACTCACAAGTCGCATTCCTTTGCTCTGTATGCTACGCTTTTTATGAGTTTATCTCTTTTTAATGTTTTGCTCCATTATTATTGCAATTGGCAAAAAATTTAGCTTCGCCAGCTTCGTAGTGGGTCTTCCAAGTTGACTTTATTTCGCGAGAACATAAACTATCCCATACCTAATTCTCCCTTCATTAATTTCGCCACTTGAGGACTATTCTAACAATTATTTTGTTGACGGGATCACGCGATCTGACGCAGTACGTGGAGTTATGAGACATTCCTCATTTAATTTGAGAGAGGGACATGCATTAAGTAAGTGCTCCTCTGTCCTATTGCCCTTCGTTTATTTTGCAATGTTAATAATAATAACCAGATCAAGAACAGTCAATATTAAAAAAAAGTAAACTTTATATCATATCATGTCATATTACTGTTGAAGACCTCACTCAAGTTAAATATTATGCAATAAGTTTGTAGGATATGGGAACATGCTTTAAGATAAACCTATGCAATCCTCTTGTTTGGACAAGGGGCACATGAGCACACAGTCATAATAAAATAGTAAATCTAATTTGGCTTGTGTGACATGGCATTTGGGAAAGTAAGAGCCGAAGTGAACCTTTACCCGATGGAGTTCCTGTAGCGCTAGTTCCCATTTTTAATCTAGTCATAGTCATAGTCATAGATAGGACACTTGTAACATCCAACACAACAATGGATTTTAATCACGCGTTCGCATGTCCCCAACAGAAAGGAACAGCTCAAGTCAAACCAAGTCTAGATCCATTTAATTTAGTTTGTTCAGTGTATCCCTCAACAAAATGGAATGAAATGACCTCCCCCATCGCTTAATAATGTCCATCGTCTTGTGGAGCACGATCTTGTCTTCTCATTCCTTTCAATTAGATTAGATGAGTCTGTGTCCGTGTACAATGCTATGCTCATGTTACCTTTTATCTGTTGTTGGAATAAGATTGGACTAATAACGGTACTTGTGTTCAATGTTCACATAATATCTCATAAAAATCTGTCAACATTTTGAGTAATGAAAATTAAAGTAAATGAAGAACTATCATATCATCATGCACTGGTCTGGGAATGACCGGCACGGAGCGAAGGTCTATTCTCACACATGGGCAAATGACAAGTCGTAAAGTATTGAGACGCAAGACGTAATTATTTCAGGTCACAGGAGGATAATGAAATAAATAAACAACGGAAAGTGTAGTTAAGTAGGTAGATGAGTAATGAAATTAAATAATATCAAGCTCACAAATCTTTCTTTGTCTTTCCTTGTGGTCTGCTCTGGTCCAGTATGCTCTGGTTCGGTATCGGCAGTTCGTCAGTCAGTGGTCATAATCATAATCATTCTATTTCAATCACATGAACATGATCATGATCATAATCCATTCTAATCTTCATAGGATGAGATCAGGATCACTTGCACTTTTTCAATCAATCCTCAAGAACAAATATGAATGGATACTTCCTATGGGGTGGTGGTGGTGGTGGAATATCTTAAATGAGATAACAAAAGTTCATTTTCCCTAATAAAAATGGAGCTTTCCTGTCACTCCATTCTTAATGAGTTCCTTTTGCTTCATTAATATCAAAGAAACAAGCCTGTGGAATTAATGAAGGTCACATTTTAAGGATCAATATCGCTTCATTTTCATTTTTCAACCCTGCCAATTGTCAACATGAAAAAGGCTGCAAAAAAAGAAGAATCGATGAATCAATCGATAGGGATAGGCAATACAAAAGGGGTGAAATGTAATAATGTGCATTAATTTGTAAACTGACAAGGTTGTTAACATAACATCATTTAATTTCATTTAAAAATATTTGAGCTCGGTCAGAGCGAAATATTTATAGAGTGGATTCTGGTTAATCGTAAGCTTGCCTATTTCATTCATAAAAGATACTGAGATCTGATTTGATGATGAGATTCTTTAAATATTTTAGTAGCGCTGCTCGATGCTTACTCGTGCTATTAGTTCCTCCAATTTTATGTCTTTGGTTTGTCCTCCCTCGACAAGTCGACAAATCCATTGGGGACTTCATCAACACCGCACAGGAGGAAATCATTTTAATGAGCATAATTTTCTTCACATGTCAATATAGTCATGATGCAAACTGAATGTGTCATGCCTGGTGGGCTATGTTGAGGTCGCTGATGCTGATGATGATGCTATGCTATTTTTTGTATTGTTAAGATATTATTAATACATTGTCAATCCAATCCGATAGGATGTCGATAGTACATGGCTGCAGAATTCCAATTTCTTTCTTTTTTCTCTATTATGTCATTTATATTATTCTTTATTACATAAAGCAAGTATTACGTCAAGGCATGATTATGTATGATGATTATGGCAATGAATGGGCTAGAGCCAGACATGCGTGTCTAACCGAGCTTGATACGGATATTGACATGTGGCATTGATCATATAATTGATTGATTGCGTTTCTGTCCACTCGAGGCATGAGACAATTATGGATTCATTATTTATTTATTTACATAAAATAGAATGTTGGTTGGATTGATTGTTGAATACTGAATGCGAGTTTTGGCTTTTCGTTTCGTTATCCTTCCCCCAACAATAACATCCTCGCCAACAGATTGACAAGGGAGATGGATGGAAACTGATAGGGAATATCAATTTCAATCTGTGCAGCCCTAGCCCAATCATGGACATAGATATGGACATACCGCGCTGCAATTGCAATGCCCATTGGTCATATGAAAATTGACATGTCAAACAATGCACTTGGACCAACAATCCAACGACATCATCCGTCCATTAAAATAGGCCAGCAAATTCCCAACCCGATATAATGAGATGACAGGGGTGACCTTGGACGCATAAATTTTTTGAATTCAGACTCTACATCTGTCGTGACAGATCTATATTTGCGAAATCCTAGATTAGATTATATTTCAGTTGGGGAGGGAGGGTGGACTAAAGGACCCAACCTTGTATCTGATTCTCCGTGTCATTCGAATCTGATTTTTTTAGGCGGATCCGCTGCAAAAACTAAACCACAGCAAATTAAGCACAAATTCGCATGTGTACATATTTATATCTGCGTATTTATATCTTATTCGTTCCTAAGTAAACTAGGGGACTGCATCAGAATCAGTTAGTTCTACTTTCTTGTATTGATTAAACTTTGGCGATGGCGATGCGGTCGACAGTCGAAATCGAAGTCGACGGTCATCATCAGATCAAACTTACAGATTGATGCGGACAAACACAACCCAAACTCGCTATTTCTCATGATGATGATGGGGTTAGCTTTGGTTTTGTCAGACGGTAATGCGGCATTTCTTGGATAAAATAATAAGGAGTCAGAGAGGAGAAGTGAAACAAAGTGAATGATGTGATATGTGACCCAGTTGCTCTGTGACTTTTGCTTCCTACATATCACTCTTCCACTTCTTGGCTATAATATCTTGGAGCAGGTCGAAGAAAAAAAATAGAGAGCAATCAAAATCAAAAGTGTAATACCACCGCATTATAATGTGAAGTCAAGTCAAGCAAATGAAGACCTTCGCGTTCCTATACCTTCATCATCATCATCATGATTTCATGATCATCAAACAACAACAGCGGCAAACATACTTTATATTATAGATAGTGGAACTCTTTTTCTCCTTTTCATTTCGTTTCAATTTCAATTCAATCTCCATATGAAATCAAAGCGAGCAGGCACACATTATCTGTAATTGGATACAGGCATAAGCCAAGCCAAACCACATTTAGTATGAATTTTTGCTATATAATTTTTTTTCTTATCGAATCGGCTTTTGCTTTTGCTTGAGAAATAAATATGTTGTTTAGTTTGTTGATTAAGATAATATAGGGATCAATCCCAAATTCATGCTTTATGCCACATCACCGTCAAGTTAAATACTTTCCTTTGAGCAGTCAGTATCCATCCTGTAAATTGCCCATAGCTATAAAGCCCCAACCTCGCACCAAAAATTAGCGAAAATCAATGCGTGCCCTTTGTGACACTTTATCACACCTCGTGTTATTCCAATTCATGGTTCAATTTACGCACTTCAAATTTACCAAAAGTGTACCGCAACCAGAGCATTAATGTGATGCCCAAGCCCAGACACTTCATATCCTTTTTTTGGTCACTTCATTCCATATCACTCCTTTATTGCGGTTATAAAAGGCTCAATTGTTCAATGAAAACCATACCATATCGATCTACTTTTTATAATTTTAGATTAGGATATATAATATAGGCCTATCTATGCACATGTTTTGATAAGGAGAGCATGAAAGAAAAACCCCGAAGTTGATTGAACAATTTGAGCATGAAATTGTAAATTATTCGATAAAGGATACATCCTTTTCGCTGATGGTTTTGTGACTTCGCCTATATATCCTTATAATAATCTATTCAGTTCGATCACTTTCCATTGCAGCTCATTTCATTTCATTTCCTTTGCAATTTAATTTAATGTGCTCTTGATCAATGACACGTTGAGCATATAATCTGCTAAATGAAATGTTGTATGAAGTGGCTCAATACAAATGTAAAAAATGGCAGGAATAATTTTCCTAAATGCTAATTTCATAGTTAAGACAAAAGCATATTGCATTAGCGAATAAATTCCTTTGGAATTGGAAGATCACTTTTTATCTTTCTTATAGTCAGTGACTTGTCTCTTGTCTCCATTCACCGTTTATATATTTTTTATCAAGGAAAACAAGTGTATAAAAAATATATTTTATTGTATGAGCTATTAAAGCACAGCTAAGCTATCATCATGCTTCGGAGGAGCCCTTCTCTCCTCTCCTCTTCTTTGCTAATTTGTTTATTCGTGCAGAAAAATATGAAATGAACTGAAAAGTATTTAGTTAAAGCTTATGCTCACACGTAGTCAATAACTTGTCACTCACCCTCCTAAATATCTTTAGTTTGTTGTTTTATATGCTTTATTATTACAGAGCGCTTATGCCCCTTAGTCCTTATCATCCACTGAAATCTCAGATTACTCGCAGCTTGTTTGGTGGGTGGCAATAAGGCAAAAGGACTAATGGATGGGGTGAGAAGGAAAAATGATTTTTATGTGAATCTACCTGAATGTAATGTATGTACATCTATCCATAAGCAACTTATCACCTTCTAGTAATAAGCATGGAAAAAAGTCGCAATTTGTATGTAATTATATTTTCACAAAATTCCACCATTGTTATTGAAATAATAATAACTTATTATCTTATTAACAGCAGCCAACGCGTCAATCCAAAGTCCAGCTCTACCCAGAAATATTTGTGCGATGATGATGATGCCAGCGGAGTGAAGCCGCTTATTAATAAATCAATTTTTTCCTTCGAACGAGCCATCTCATTTGTTTCTTCATTCCCTGAGAATAAAGGAATGACACTAAAAGTGTGCTCGTCCAGAATAAAGTATGCATAACTAATCATAATTACTGTGGAAAAATACTCATAATTACTTTTGCCCATTCACGTTTTTACACACTTTTTTCAATCAATTTGCATGTTTTGGTGGGACTCGCAAATCTCGTTATAGCAGAAAAATAGTCACCTTGAGATTCTAGCAACTTGTAATATTCTCCCAATACAAATTACAACTTTTCTTGTGCCATATGCCCAAAGGGACAATTTGCTTCAATTTGTAGTTAAAATTCAATCGTGAATATTCATGCAAGGAGTTTTATTGACTGCGGAACATGTCGTTAATTTCATAGCACCCTCCATCCAGAAAAATACACGTGAACAATTGAAATTGTTGTCTGATTGATCATCATCCCATTTATCATTCCACTACTTACAGGCTTCTCATTATGATAATAAAAAATTAATATTAAACTGTGCGAGAGGGGAGGAGGAGGAGGAGTGAGCGAAAATATTGGACAAGGATTACAAATTGCAAAAATTTCAATTCAATAACAAAAAAAGCCATACCCAGAAAAACCTTTTCGTTTTCATCGTTTAAAAGTATTTTTCATTTGACAGCAATAATCCTCCCTCAAAAAATTGCTTTGCTGGGATATGAACATATTTTAATGGGGAAAAATAAAATAACATTAACAAAAATCTAATTGGAAATTGATAATTTCAACATGATATATTATTCATATTAGGTCATATGGTCATGTTTATCCATGAATGAGAAAAGGTTTTAATATAATAATAAATATGCAATCATGTTGCAATCAGCCACATTCCTATTTATTAGTTATGGGTATATTTAAATAGAAGGCATGACTCCATTTTTTCTCTCTCGTAAAAAAGGAGGTCGAAAGTCAATCAATTGATTTACGATCTCTCCCTCCACTCGTTGAGTTTGGTGGTCTCCACGTAATATATGTATTCATGTGTGATGCCTCATTGTCTAATCAATATGAATGAGCTGGGACAGCGAACAGTGGCAAAATCCCAATTCACATCAGAGGCGAGGTGGGTGAATACCTAAATTTATGCAGATAATTTACTGCAAACTAATCACTTTTTATTTTATTGCCAAATAGTTTTTTGTTCCATCCACATCCCTGCCTGGATAGGATAGGATAGGACGGGGTATTCATATGAGATGATGACAATGCTGTAATGACAAAGGCTTTTCAAAATAGGAAAATGAATTTAAATTTTTTCTAACAAATCAACGAAACAATCCATTTCGCTTGATAATGAAGGTAATAACAATCAGTCACGGGGCTGGCTTACTACAAAGAGAGAGGTAAGGAAAAACATAATTTAAAAATGCAAATGAACTATTTATCTTTCCAATTCATTCATTTTATTCAGCCACCAGCCAGGGTATAAAACAGTGTTTTGAAGGGTGAGTGAGCACTAAGCATCCTACTTAACCACCTATTTGCCATTATTATTATAATATGGATAATACCCAATCTAAATGAAAATAAAAGTGTGGCTGTTTTTTTTTCGACTGGTACATGGTATGGCGTCTGCAAACCATTATAAAATTCATTTTAATCATATTTACCAGCACCCAACCCCATTTGATTTTCATTATTGTTATGTTGTGCCTGATGCTGATGATGCTAATGCTAAAGCTGTCCACAAAGGTGGCCATTATTACCATTCTTATTACCGTTGCTGCACTTTAGATATTAGCTATTTTACGCCTTCTTCTCCGCATTTGCCATCGTCGTCTCGTCATTGAATTCTAAATTAATTGTAGAGCCGAACAAAATGGCCAAGTCGAAGTCGAATAGGGGGGAAAGAGTAACTCGTCAGAGAAAAATTCTCATCTTGTCTCGCCCAAAAGATTGCCCACCGGCTAATTTGTAATTGATACGTGAATATTGAATAGGGGACCGTTTCAAAGAGGAAAAGTAAACTTACAAATTGTTTTAAATTATAATGTGTCCACACAACGAGGGACCCACTGCAGTGTTTTGTTGGATGGATGGCTCCTCCACATGTCATATCAAGTATTCTTTTGTGATGATATGACGGGGATGGGATTGGGGATATGATATGATATGATGGGATGGAGTTGCTCAATCAGCTTCAAAATACACCTTCATTTTCATCAACATCAACATTATCATCATCGTTCCTCATCATCATTATCTTAACTATACACTCCACAAGCTCGTCAAACTGAGGCTACCAAGAACCAACAATAAGGACCTATTACACATAGCTTGAAAAATAAGTTGGAACAGTCACCCTTAATGGACAGTGAATTGCCACCTTGTAATATATTGTAATCGACAAGACAAGCATTTGGACCCTTTTTAAAGACTACAAAACCTGTAATTAAGTCACTTTAAAAATGCTTTTTATCTTGCCCCAATTTGCTTGACGAGAGGAGACAACATCAACTATAATTGTAGGGTTTTTGGTTAGATTTCAAGTTAGCTTCACTTCATTTCATATTTCTTTATGGCTAACGTGCCCATTAACTTTTTCCCATTTATAATCAAGTCGAGTCAAGTGAATGCAATAGTGGTGCACTTTTTAAAATTCTATATTTGTAGGAAATAGGTCGTTAGAAATAGTTCAAGCTGTAAATTATTGTACTATGTAATTTTTGTACAAGAAGAATAATGATCATCATCATCATCAACATCATCATATTGTAATCAAGACCAGAAGAACATGTATGATATAATTCATAATAAATTCATGAATTTTGCTGGGTTATTACGCAAAAAAAGTAACTAAACAAATGACCGAATTAATGTCTGTGTAATCTGCGTCATAACAGGGAAGAAAACTATTAAATCATACATACGAACATTCCTATTCGGCAAAAATATTTTTGTACAGATGGTGATTACTGATTACTGTGGTGGAGGTGGAGGAGGAGGCGCATGCCACGGCGGTGACAATAATTAAGGCGTGAGTATTTGCTGACATGTGTCATTTAAAAATGTTTCCTTCACATTTCACTTTTTTTAATGGAAAATATGTATGCATATTTTATATAATCAAATTTGTGAATTGTGTTTGCACATTATAGTTAGATAAGAGTTTAATGAAATAGGTAGTTAAGAATGGGGTAGGCCTCGAAGTTGATGAAGAATGTAGAATTCATTTCATGAATGGAAGTCTTATGAGAATGGGTGAATTAGCGTCTAGTGAAAAGTAGAATTGTGCAAAACTGAAGTAGGTATGCAAATGAAATGCATTAATTGTCTTTTCTCCTCTCTCCTAATTTTCTTGGCTTGTGCGCAAAAATCTGCATATAGTTAGGATGGGTGTGGGAGGGATATGTCCCCTGACAGTAATTTGCCTTGTCTGTCTGCATACATAAGATGCTCAAGCTTGTTGTAAAACGTTGCATTGATTACCTCATTCATGCAATAATTGATAACCACGCAATACGCGTAAGAAAACACTTTGGCAAGAATTTAGTGTAAGACATTAATAACCACTCATTCCTAAGTAAAGTCGGCTTCCCCGCTAATTCCTTTTCCTGAATTTGAAATTAGCAACACAAATTGTGTTACAATGTCTCTGCCGAAATATTTCTAACTCCTACTGCAACGCCTGCTCACGATCACGATTCCACAATATTCTTCAATTTCAATTCATTCATCCTTTTCTAAGCTAAACCCAAGCTCAAATACTTCTTGGGCGACAGCGTGAGTTTGGAATGAAATCGAAAGTATTTTTCCTACCCTTCCCATCTATCTTCCACTTGGTTCCGCATTCCTAATGCATTTTCGGTATCCTTTTCGTCGAACATTTGTTGATGATCTTATTTCTTCATCTTCATCATCAACATAAGCCTGCTCCTAGTTGAGTTGTCTACGCCTGCCTTCTTCATTCCTTAAATTATCCTTTTACTTAAGTCATTCTTGAAATCAAAAGTTTGACAGGAAACAAGATATTCCCTAAGCAGATATTGCACATTTTCTTTTCATGTACACCAAAGTACTTTAATGCATCATCCAGTTCCAGAACCGGATTCACTTATTTCATCCTCCTTACTTAAGAATGACTCCTCCAAATATATTATGTTCCAAGTTACTATTTTTAGCGGGTGAGTAAACGGAAATAACCTAAAAGCGCATCAGACATTGAAATTAACAAGATAAAACAATCAACGAGAATTTCCTCTTCTCCGTGAAACATACTGAATGAGTACGGATGGATAATTGGCTTGGCATTTGCAACTTGCGTCTTATAAATTTTCTGCCAAAAGTGCAAAAAAAGTTTCTTGAATGGAAACTGGGAATGAATGAGTTACTTGAGTAGTCCATTCCATCTCCCCCAGACAGACTGAGAGACTAGTCCATATCTTATTTTCATTAACATTTAATTTAATATATCACATAATTTATGCCAGTGAAAAGTAAGCAAAGATGAATATCTTAATGTCCTTTTCAGAGGCTTATGAATGGGAATAAAACCTTCGTTTTCATTTTCGCCTGATCTAAATGGCACATAAATTGGTAGACTATTTAGATAAGTTTGAGCAGCATTCTGACAGCCATATAGATAGGTTATTGCCAGTCTTGCCTTGCTTGTTTGTTAATATTAAAATATTGAAAAAATGACCTCTCCCTCCCTCTGCCTGTCTTATGCATCCCATCTCTCCCAGCCCATATTAAACCTTCGCTGAAATTATAAATCTCCTCCATTTATTTCTGCAGTCATTTGTTATGTAAAGCGTGTAAAATGAGACGTTCTCCTACGTCAGCTCAGGCTGTTGCAGAAAGTATAATATTGCTCGCAAGTTACATAAGAGAAGCTGCTGGGGAGAGACCAACAGATCGGGAAGGACACCAGAGAGCAAAAAGGGCAGATACGTGGCACAAAAGGTTTCACTTAAAATATTTACTTTACGAGCAAACTAGACACATATCCTATGTGAAAAAATACATGACTTTCAATATTTAATGGTGTGATTTGATAAGAAGTCTCATAATGTGCATTATGCCTTGATATGAATGCGAAAAAATATTACATTTATATGCAACGACAGAAAAAAAATCTAAATCAGTGAACGAACAATACTGAATAGTGTGCTCTGTTCTCTACTCACTAGTCAGACGTGATAGTGATTATTTTTCTTTCTTTTTCAAGACAAGTGCAGATTTTTGCAGCTGTGTCAAAGTCAAGTTGAATAGAAAAAAATTATGCACACGTAAACCGAGACCCCATTCAAACATTGAAACCTCCCTGACTGGATCAATTCACGATTTGGAAAAGGGCATGGCACGTTCATCCTTACTTAATTTTAACTCTTGGTGTTGCTATTGCATTGGTACTATATGGGAAAAGCCAAAGCGCAATCCAATCTTGTAAGACGTCGCTTGGTCTCCTCTTTCAGATTTTTCTTTCTTTCGAGAGGAGAGGTCTGCAAAAGACAGAATGTCGTTGCAGGAGATATCACGTATGCAGATATCAAGTTACTCGCAAGATTATCGTCATCATCCCAAGCCACTTTTATAAGATCACTTACATCGAATTACCTATTCCGTAATATAGCAAAATAGCATCACGGATGGATATCAAAATTTCCAATCCATTCCTCCGGTGTCATTTTTATTTTCGTCATCAGTTCTCAGTCCTGCAAACTGCACTCTACTTTAATCTTTACTCCTTTGAATTGGGTGTGGAGGAATTCATTCCTGACTTCGTGTGTAGTTAAGTATGTACATATTACGTCATTGATACCTTTATGGAAACGGTGAATAATGCATAATAGTGAAACTTATTATAAAACTGAAACTTGTTCTCTGTTTTACAAAGCTAATATAGTCAAATCATATTGGCAATTTTATTCTTTCATTCTCAAATCTCGTTTTACTTAATATGCCATGCCACCTTTCTTTCTCCTCTCCTCTGATGATGAACGTCTCCCACTCATAAACAACTTGTCTTATTTTTATTACCTATATTGATAGTAAGTAGTATGCATTTGCCCCTTCTCCTACATAACCATACATTTAACCTAATGATTTGTTAAGTGACCAGTCAGCAAGACCAGACTGCTTGTTGCCAACTACCTACTGATTTCTTGATTTTACGACTTAACTCCCCCTTCAATCGATATGATTAGGCATATTATGCTGTTGCGGAGTGGAATCGTATGGGCTATGAATGAGTAAAAAGTGGCACATTGATAAAAACGGCAAAAGCATTAGCATCATCAATTGGTCATCATCGATAAAATATATTTTAAGAACTGTTTACGATTCCCAGATCCCAGTTAAGGAGGAAATAAAGTATTCTGATAAAAAGGAATTACGTCAGCATCAGTACCAGCATCACTTATCATCATGCGACCAGTTTATACTTAAGATTCAAAATGCATTTTCCTCATCAACTCATTGACTGAGATAATTTGTTAAAAAGTTGAGGAGAACCGAGAAGGAAGACTGGCTGGGTTAGTTAGTTAAACGTGATTTGATCATTTGTATGATGTAAAAAATATTTTTTACGTGTAAGTAGAGTAGAATAGTCCCAGTCAGAGTACAAATTGGAATGTCCTCAATATGAATGGATTATTAATAATATGCAAATCATCATCCCTCATCAGTTTCGACAGTTGGGAAAGAATTTCGATTAAAAAATATGTACATGCAGAAAAAAGAAGGTAACGGGATTAATGAGTGGATGGTGAAAGGGTGGCAATATACAATGGCTTGGTTTGTTATACATTCTGGAAAACGGCAGCTGTCGTTTTTTTTTTCAGACTATTCAGATCAGACTATAAAGGCGAGACACATTACATTATCATTATTATTAAGGATTTGAGGAGATGCACTTTGAACTGAATTTTGTTAAGATATGAAAATATTGATATTGATGGCTTTATTTAATTTTATTATGTGGCTCAAACATATCAAAACTGTCATCATTGTCACGTTCTCAGCAAATTTTTTTTCTAAAGTGTTGCGTTATATTTTGAATGAGGCGTTGGTCAGGTCAAATGTTAGCAAATTGCAATATCAAGTTAAGGTTTAGTTTAACGGACTGGATTGAATTGAAAATGAAAGAGACCTGCAGACAACCTGCATCAGTTCAACTGTTCAACCAAGTATAAAAACTACTTAATTCATAAACTGCCATTCAAATAAAAACCAGGAAAATATTGACAAGCTGTAACAAAATCATTTTATGAGGCTCCCATGTCCGTAGATTTTTTTGCAATAATATTTTAGAGGAAATATGTCGACTTTTTTCTTTCAGTAGGAATTAGCCAAGGAGTAAGTAGTGGTCAAACTGCTTCTTAGCCATTTGAGAAAAATCATGTTTTGCTGTTTGCCATGTCAGATATGATGTCAATGCACGACTTATCCCACACACATGAAATGACATGACATGACTTTCCAATTGTGAGGCATTACACACATATATTTCTCGATAGAAGAGGAAAAAATTTTGAATTTGAATTTTATAAATGATCCGACATTTCTAGAGCATTATTATGCATTCGGATTAAGTACGAAAAAAATGTTTTGGGTTTTGATCTGCAATCTGCAAATCTACATATTTATTGGGAAATATGACAGATAAAAATGATTGTGCTGATATCAAATAAAAAAAGTTCAAAAGGATCGTTGGGAATACGGGAAAACTTTATATCTGAAGAAGAAATCTTATTTGGATTTTTGGTGAGTTTGGCAGTGTAGTAGGAGCAGAAAGGGTAGACATATAGCTATAGTCATAGTCATAAAGGAATGAAAGGTCTATGCAAATTTATTTTGCTACTCTTTGATCTGATCGAGGCACATCCACAAAAATGGCAAAATGGCCACGTCAACGGCTACCTCTCAATCTCTGTATCTTTCTCTCTATCTGAGCGTCACTATAAAAGGGCAGAATATTAAAAATGACAACATTGCCTATCTACAACTACCGATATCAATGGGGATAATCCCGTATTGATAAAATATAATTTTCAACGTGTCTAACTTGTTGTTGGCTGTCGCATCGCATATCAATTCATTTATCGGTTATGACTTAATTTACCATTTATCTTGGCTATTTCTGACTACTGATCCGTATCAGGTTTCAAAAAGAGCAAATGGCCAAAAATTGCGAATATCTGGCTGGGGATGGGGACCATGCATGGATTGGTTTGGTTTGGTGTCCTCTTTCCTCCACTTTTTTTAATAATTTGTAATGTCTACCGTCTACCGAAGGTCTGAATTGTAAACGATATTGCAACGTGAAAAGTGACTTGATTGAACTAGTCCCCACCAAAAATTAGTAGCAGATTTGCTACAAGTTGCTACTTTTTCATTAGGTATTTGCGTTGGACCTTTTTGGAGGTCTAAAGAAATCAATCCAATTTATGTAATTATGAATATATTCGAGCACACACCAGTTTATATGACATGGGGAGAACAAAGGTCAACTTGAAAAAATAAACAGTGAGTCAGCCGTCAGAGAGTGAGGCGAAAAAAGAAACTCGTTTTCGACAGATATTTTGATTTAGATGCAATTGAGCCATGCCCCATTTGATTCTTTTATTGTTTGCATATGATTACATCCCTCTTCAGAAATTAATTTTTCACGTAACATCCAACATGGTATCATGACGCAACTATAGAACTCAATTGATAAATATGAAAAGCAATAAAAAAGTAAACTACTTTTGGGCCAAACCTTAAAATCAAGTGTGGAAAATAAAATACGGCATTCCCGTGTTGTCCCTGCAACTCCATACAATAAACTACACTTATATTACTACTGCGTACCTGTACACTTAATGCCTGCAATCGGTTGACCTGTGTGTGCCACCATGATGATGATGATGATGTAAAATGGCATGTGTCATCTAGCAATATATCCTGGAGCGATAGATCTTAAATGCTAATCATATGCAAAAATGAAAATGAAAGAATATGACCAGCCAACTTTTATAATGTGGATCATCTTTTATTATTTATGTTGGCTGTTGGGAATGATATATTTAATATGTGATTTGATCTATTTGTCTGCGTGTGATCAGGACACGACTATAAGGCCACATTTCCACATGTCAAAAAGTTTAATTGTGAGAAGTTTTGTCAAATCAAGACCATCTAATGGCCCATCAACAGCAATTACAATCACCCTGCAAGTGTTTCAAAAACAAAACAGAAAAAAAACTGGATCACCTAGATTAATATCAATTTCCATTAGCATCACCAGCATCATCATCAGACAAAGGTTGCATTACATCACATCACTCACATAATGATAATTTTTCTGTAAATACCTACCAATTAAAATATACGGTTTGGTTCTCAAAAAAGTCTCTCAAATCATCTCACTCAAACTCACCCAAGTGACTTGTTACTTTCAGATCAGATCGTTTAGATAGCCTCTCCTCGGAGGAGAATATCTATATCCATATCTTAGCCATGGACCTCACCTCTCCTCATTATAAATATTTACAGACTATATTCCACCTCTCATTATGGAATTATTATGATAATTATAATTATTAGGTTGGATATATTTTTCTAAAAGTCGCAATCTTTTTTCCCTCTGTCCATATTCAAGGTGGAGTTAATTGATGTTGATGGCGAACTACTAACTGACTGACTTGACTAGACTACTACACTCCTGCGAATCTATGCTAACTAGGACTGGCGGCTATTTGCATAAAGGAATACGTGATCCTATCGATGATGATGGTGATGTTGATGGTGGTGACCAATGGGCAATTATATTTTGTTTGCTAATTACTTGCGATGGGATTTTGCGATAACGTAGCTTTGCAGCAGAGAAAAAATCTATTTATTTTTTATTCAGGTTGTTCGTCCCAAAAAGCAAAATAATTTTATGTAAAAGTTGAGTTGTTTACCTGTCTTGTCTGGCTACTGCATTGTTTTAATATTTTAAATTGTGTAGGAAAATATATATAACAAATCATAAAATTGATGATGATGAAAATGAGATAACGATTGAAAATTAAGTATGCCATTCCCCCAACTTGGTTAGTAATAGTAAGTAATATTCTTTTTTTTCAGCTTCATTTATTTACCAAAAGTCTCATGGGTAGAGGAAAATTATGTAAAAAGAACAATCGAACTGGTTCATTATTCATTACATCACCATTCTGAATGTTTTCCACCGTTACTAATTCTGCCCAGCGTTGGCCACCATTCCACTACCCCATCAACACCGATGGCGTTGCTGATCCCACCACGTCAATATTGTCAAGCTGTGAGAAAGTTTCCAATGAAATCGAATAAAAATAGTTTGCATGCATGATCCGTTTTAAACCCAAAGGCATGAGTCATGTCATCATGAGTGACACTTAAACTTAAAGATGGAATGTAATGATAGAAACAAAAGACTGTCAAGTCAAGTCATCTCGTTAAATGCACCAGCTTTTTTGCACGGCTCAACAGGTCGGTCTAAAACTGAATTCGTTCCGACTTTGTAAGAATTAGTTTTGGTTCCCGTCACAAACGAGCATTTCTAATTATACGCGTATTTCTCAACCATTTTTTAATCTTTATTGTTCTCGACTAAATGTATTTAACTATTTATATTTATATAATGCAGTTCCAATTTGACTACTGAGATGTGAAAAAAATGGTAAATAGAATTACAGAATGTTCAAAATGACTATAAAATGCTAAAAACATATATAATTGCACTTTCATGTCAATGCTATTAATGCTATTGATTGAAGAAATCAATAGTGATAGTGCAAAAGTGCAAACACACCTTTTCAAATACAAATAGGTAGCCTCGCACTTTATATGAAAGTACTTATGTAAGTAAAAACAATTAACCCCATCGTGACATGTTTTTAAGGAGGAGGATAGCATTTTTTTTCTCCCCAAATGAACGTGTAATGATAAAAAATTGTGTTGATAGAATGTAACTGTTTGTTACATTTACAAAAAATGGTGTTAATGCACGAACCAAATGATATTTTGTTTTTCTGTGACAATTAAATCACCAGCTTACCTATTTCACCCTGTCAAACTCGGTTACAAGGGGGTTGAAATGAAAAGAAAGAAACAACGTGTTTTTACGCATTGACTCGTCCACCTAACGGTTCTGACCTCCCCAATCATGTTCTCATTCCCATTCCAATCCAATGATCCCCGCACAGAGATCTGATCTAATGGTGCGGTCCGATTTGTACATAAAAAATGTTGTACAGCAATTAAAGCATTGTTTGTCGAAATGTGATAAGAACATGAGAGAACACAAGAAGGGAGTATTTTTTTTATTGGAATGGGAAAGGAATGTTGTTATTGGAGTTGTATGGTGGGACTGGGATTTTCACTGGTCACAGTCACAGCACGCAGCGGTGGTGGGGGCTAAATAGCTGGAGGAAAGATTGCCCGGCCTGGGTCTGACTTCTCATGTTATAGAAAGATTACAAAATGTAAGGAAAATGATACAAGACAAGAGATTATCAAATAAAAATGCTAAGCCAGTTTATAAGGAGGTAAATAGGTAGGTACATAGGTAGATAAGGTAATTATACCAGGGAAAAGGATTAGAGTTGGGTTGGGCAGTTGTAAAATTGATGATGGGATTGAATAGGACCGGGGAGTAGCTTTTGAAAGAATTGAAACTGCATTCATATAGGTATATTCACTTGCTTTTTTAACTGGGAACTGGGAGAACAACCTTTAAATATGCTAGATACATACTGCATTTCGACTGCATATCTCGCGGAAGAAAAGGGAATACAAATTCATAAAATACCACCGACCAGGAGTTACTAAACCAGGCATTCAACAGTGCATAAAAAGTTGTACTAATCTTTCATTTTAATATGCACAGTAGACAGCCATAACTTATTGCATTCGAGAGGATACGGACATGAGAAAGAAGACTCGGGATATTGTAAATGTAAAAGATATTTTCTTTTACAAGACATAACGCAAACAACACAAGAGACTTTAGTCTTTTTAAGTAAGAAAAAATGAATTATTGCATGGCTTATTGGTGAATGCAATGTGCTGTTGTTGATGCTCCTGGGAAGCCGAAGAGATCCCAAGCTGTGCGGTCGTTTTGTTGGAAAGTGTCAATGAACAACACAACAGTAAAAAGAGAAGGAAATATAATATAATATACCTTCCTTTCACCCTCTGGAAGCGGATATTTCTCAAAGGTATAAGTACAAATACTTTATACTTTATACTTTTACCCACCACGAAGTCACCTTTTCTCTCAGTTCTCCTTGTGAACACAGGAAAAATAGTTTTAGTGGATAATAACACTCCTTATGAATTTCATCTAATGAAATTAAGGAAATTAAGTCAATTTCGAATAACCTATACCACTTTTCTACATATATAACAGACAAGACCCTAGACACATCATCCGTACGTCGTATCTATATTTGTTCATTTTCTTGTAAACCCCCATATGTTTATTAACGGCGTTAAATCTTAATACTCTGTTACATTAATGGGGCCACGTCATCTTGCCATTTCAAAAATCCGGGTTGCCATTTTCGCTAACAAACATACTAGTAGGTCAATTTCTTTGACACAAGGTCAATTGATAATATTCTATCGATTTGTTATCTACACTAATAGAATTAGACTAACTAACTACGTTAGACATTTCTTTGGATGTATGTATTTCCCCTTATGAACGCATGACCTTTCTCCGTAAAGATCTAAATGTAACGAGTAAATTAACATATCCACACAGTCCATATTACAGGCAAATTGCAAGTTTAGAATCCTATTACGTCTAAAATAATGACAAGAACACTGTAATTTGCGTCTAAGGTTTTGTTACGAAACCATTTAAGTTAAATAGGCTAAATCAATTTTTTTTGGTTGTGTAGATCAATTCTAATTTAATTAAATTGGACATTCTTTATCTTGCATCAACCTTATTAATAATAATAAACAGGCATAGCCGAACAAAAATAATTTTTTATCGTAAACTGGTGGGCTTAAAAAAATGCGCAACAATATAATCACAGAGCTATCAAGTTCCCTAATCATATTATGGCAAGCGAGCTCGCGTCTAGTAATCTTTTTTCAGTCAATTATCCCATATCCTAATCCTTTTAGATTGGGAACTTTAAGGTACAAAATATGCCCAGCAAAGTATGCGAATGCGGATTTCTTGTCAATCCTGTCAACATCGTCATCTCGCCATCCTTATCCTCCTCGCTCTTGAATGGCGATGATCCCATCATCATCACATCATCATAATCCAAATTGTGCACTTTTCAATGATAAGGCCCTTATTTGCATTTTTGAATGCTAGCGAGTTTTAAACAGGCTATAAGATTATATGAAATAATTGGAGCCTCGTCAGCCACATGCCAAAAATCATAATTGAATTTGAAGGTATTTCTCTGAAGGTGTAGGCACTCACGCAATCTCCTTGTTTTTTGGGCTGCATATAGGAAATTTATTGTATTGAATTCACCTGTGTCCAATCCACTAGAACAACTCGGCAATCTTTTGCGTATGTACGCAGAGAAGGACAGGACAATTATAGTTTCAACAAAGTAACTCTTTCCTGGGATATATTTAATAAGGGCTGAATTGACTGGTCAATAATCAAATTGAGCGAAATGTTTGCAATTGAAATTGGCCAATGTATTTGCAATTTGAATGGCTGCTAATTTAAATGAACAAGACGATGCGATGATGGATTTTAAAAGGATTCAATGATGAAAGAACAGAGTAAAGACATTCTACAAAGAAAAGCTAAATTTCCCCCTTGCCATGCATTCATTCACTCACCTACTTATTTTTATCCAAGTATTTTTATACATGACTTATGTAACAGAAGAATGAAGAACATGCGAAGGAAGCCTCTGAATAACGTTGCCTAAAGAAAGAACAAAGAAGACAAATTCTACTATAAGCTATTTATAGTGGAGGAGATATACCTACGAAAATTGCACCGTTGAATTGAGAGTTGAATTGAAACCAGCAAGATTATATAATCCTTCAATTAGCTATATTCTAAGACTCCAACTTGGTATTATTGTGGGAAGGAGACGCATGACCGAGCTAAGTATGCGATTCTTTTTACTCATATGAATTGGATTCTATTATTGGATAAATATACGTGTCAACTTAAGTACGAGAACATGTCTCCCTGTTGTTTATACCAAGTCAATTCAATTGCTCATGTCATGTTATGTTTTTCAAATTGTAATTCTTGTAAAAATTGGCCCTTTAAATCCCAAACAATATTTATAAAATGTAGTGAAGATCCCATGAAAAAAAATTCCCTCTATCAATGACAAAAGTGGATGGATGGATGCATGATCGTCTCATCCCATTATTTAGCCTGGTTACAAAGCACACACGCAGGTTAGTGTTTCATTTGTTGAGTTGAAACTTTGAAACCCACTTGAGAGGCTCATTCCATCCTTCATTTCATTCATCCCATTTCCATTTAAGAAAATAGGAGGATTATCATCATCAGCCCCATCATCGATTCCTATGGTTTGAGTTTGTTAACATAACCATATCCAACGTCAAAAATGGGACAAGTCCAACAACAACAATGACGGCAACGACTTCGGTTTTTTTATTTCAATGAATGAACAAAAACCACGCTCATTTACCACCATACAAGAAGAAATCATGAATGAAATGAAATGAGCGGTGAGGCTGCTGCCACATTATTATCTAACTTTGTCGAGGAGTGCAGATATACCCCTACCCCTACACAAAATGAAAAGAATTCGCAGAATTTTCTTCACATTATTATTGCATAACCATCACCATCACCATCCTAAGCCATACAATGGCGAAGGGGGCTGTAGAGAAAGACACCGGTTATTTGTTGCAATTTTCTTCTTCTTTTTCAACGAATGATATAATAAGTACTTATGCATGTGTGTAAAAGCATATTATGTATTACCTGTGGAGTATGCCCATTATGATTATTATTTTATCTTTTTGGATATATATTTTTTTCTCCTTGTCTAATTTTTCGTTTGAATGGAGCAAGTGCTTTTGTTTAGAAACTAAGATGGATTGACAACTCTGCTGAATGTCAGGCTAGGCAGCAAGTCAGCAAGAATCCATGCAGTTTTTTAAATGTCTTTGGTGGCTCTGATGTGGCCATCCGCTGAGCTTGTGGTAGGGACGATGAACGGTTTTGAAAAGAATAAATTAGGCATTGTTATTTTGAACACAAGTATTTACCGAGTATTTACTTATAGGTATAAATACGCAGGAGAATAAAAGTTTTTAAAAAAAGTGCCGCAGGTGAAATAAATCACTTGTGAAATAAATAACAGCAAACAAAACGGTTTAACAGTTTCGATTTAACGGAATTTTGCTATTTTTTAAAGGATAATTGTTCTTTTGAGAAAGAGCAATAAATAAATGAAATGAAATGGATATACAGAAACTTAATATAACGTGCGCATGACACATTTATAAAAGTTAATTGCATTTCTCTATTGATTATTTCGTGAAAGAAGAAGAGTGACTGGGATGGGACACATGAGATGAGATGAGATGATCATTCTATGCCCTTAAGGTTAATTCTGTTAGCTTTATGAGTTTAAAAAACCAGTAAATCATTTTTCGACACTCGACGGTTATGGTTCCTCCGTCTCAACTCTCGGCTCATATGTCCCCCTGTCAAGTAAAACGTTTTTCCTTTCTTCGAAGCCCCCAAATCTTCTAAATGAGGAGATGGGCCATTTGTTTCGCTTCCGTTGAAGTGGAGCTCGAGCTCACCTCATCAGTTTCATCATCATCCTTGACTTCGACTTGGAGTGAGAGTGAAATAGGCACGGGCGCTTGCGAACATCTTTTTGGAGGTGTGCTTTACCGTCAGCGGCTGTCTGCAGGAATTTTCGTTATTATGCAATAAGTGGGGATGAATCACTGATAAATTGCGATGTCCGCCTTTGGGCTGATTGGGATCTTGTCGTTATTTTTTAGTATTATAAATCTCCAATCCTATCCCTATCAACTTGTCGCTGTCTTACTTATAAAGGGAAGACGACGTCCGATGTCCATCCTACTGAAGATGAGAGTGTTTAGAGAGAATCAAATTGCTAGTCCCATTCTTCAATTATAATGATTTGATTATACAGCATCAGTAGTACAATGGAAAGGGATGTATTGGATATTGGTCGATTTTGCTGTTATGTTGGAGTCACAAAGTAAGACTGTTTGAAACTTCCCTAGATGAAATGCAAATACTTTCCTTTTTAAATTTCTTCGAGATATTATGTAAATGGTAACTATCTATTGAGCTAACCATCGTTATCTGAATTTGACATGACATTAAAAGGAAACATCGTGATAGGCAGTAAATCGTTTTCAAAAAACGCATCTCCAAACCAAACGGATTCACGTTTTACCTCGTATTTGGAAGGAAGGTAAAAAAAGCTAGTGAAGTTTGCATCATTTTTCTTAATCATCTGCTAATCGGAACCTGTCAATAATTCATTCCCTGGTATGGCCTCTCCCGTGTGCAGGGAAGAGTAATGCGGCTCAGCCGCCGCCGGACAAAACAAACAATCAATTTTACTTTGATGATTTGCCATTAGCAGTACAGCGTAATGCTTAAATGTTGATTTTTTTACTTTGCTTCCTGTTTAAATCATTTTTCAATTTCCTCAATTTAATCTATTAGCCTTTGGACATTTCTATTAGCTAAATACACGAAATAGCAGCATTCGTGTCAGGCTCTTCCCCGTAAGTCACGGAGATGTTTTGTTGCATGCAATTCAATGTGTCCATCCCCGAGAGAATGAACTGTATTGGTTAAATATGATATGAGCTTATCTAAGGATCGGCAAAATAAATGAGCATCGACATCCACAGGTTTCTTACGCACCCAGAAAAAAATCAAAGCAAGCCACAACCACCCCACAACTCACAACAATGCACATCAACATCACATCCCATAATCAATGAAGTGCACCCTAAAACTACATCATGAAAAATTAAATCATATTCAGTTGATAAAACCTCCGGCCATATTTTGTTACAATAAAAACGTAAAACATCAAATCACGTAACACGTCCTCCGTCCACCATACGTCACCATAAGTCTTCGTTGCATGAGATTGATAGTTCATTCATGATTATGTAAGTGGGAGAAGTGCATTGTTCTCTGACCAACAGACAGACATAAAAATGATGCCTGAATTAAACAGAAATGCATACTACCTACTTTCTTACTGCAAGGGATTTAATATGTTTATTTACATCCACGGGAAGGAGCTCAAATGTTCAAGTATATCTTTTCATTCATAAAACTTACCTCCGACTGACAGACCATTTAAAACTGAAAACGGCAAAATATAAAATATAAAAAGAACTTAATATTATAATTTTATATTATGCAGGCACTTACATTTTGAATGAAATTGAATGAACGAAGAACTTAAATTCAATGGAAAACTGAAACTTACTTTGATTGATTGCCCGACGCACCTTGAGCTGTACTCCATCTCCCTCCTCCTCCTCCACCTCGACTTTTTTTTATATCGTAATAAATGCAGTGTAATAAAATATCGCATATTATTATCTTTATCTGTAAATAATTGTCAAGCGAATCCAGAGCCAGAACAGAACCCAAGTTGGAGTTTTAGCTTGTGCTATGGTATATGGCCAGGTATTTACAGGTATTAAAATGAGATTAGTAAAAGTGAACTTGGATATATATTTTTTTTTTTACTTCTCGTATTCAGCTAATTTATGTTCAGTGGTAAAGCCTATTTTTCATTGTCATTAAACGACAAAAGCCAGTTTTAATAAGAAGGTTTAATTACACTTTTAAACTGTCCCTTGAAGTGATATATGCCTTTTGGTCGCGGCAAGTTAAAATTACCCATCCCATCTCCTATCTCGTATAGCTAGTTAGCTAGTTGGTTAAGTAAGTAGCTTGGGACTTTGGGGTTGGGACAATGTGCAATAAAGTGCTTCTAGGAATGTATGCAACACATGTACAGCATCATTTTAATATTGACTATTAGGCTAAATTACTAATAAGTATATTGTCCTTTTGTAATTGATTACACGCCACAGCACTCAATAGCCATGCAGATTCAATTCAATTCAATATGGCAGAGTCGTAAAAATGGTTTAATTAATTGGGGAACCTATTTCTCAGAGCAATTGTGGTTGTACTTAATTGTTGAATGGAAATGAATGAGCTAAGAGAGTATATTGGTAGGAAAGTACTCACTCAAAGTGCTTACCAAGTGCGCGGCAATTAATTGTTGTGAATAATTGCTCAACCATCATCAATGCCAAGTTGACCATAATGCGCATATGGCACGATTGGACTTGAATGAAAGGGGATGATGATGATTGCAAATTGCGAGAGTGAGTGAGAATATTGAATGGAAAGACGGCACTCTGTTGAGAGGGTACTCAAGAATATTATAAGAAGAAAAAATTAATTGCATTCAATTTAACAATATGGAGATAATCTGCATTTAAATGTAAACATGATTATTATTATCATCATCGTTTGTTATCTGTCGTTTAAATGCGTTATTCTTCTTTGAAAGTAAAGTAGGTACAGATGTACCGGTATGTAAATTTTTTTTCAAACTGAAATATATAGTTGACTCAAGTGCACATTATAAGCTGCTCTTGGGTAAGAAAAAAAAGAAAGATTGATATTGTTTGTGAGCCTTTGACAATTGAAAAATATATAGGACATAAAAAGAGCCAAAGCCAAAGTCAACCATCTATAACGAAAATGCACATTATAGTCTACCTGGATGGATTGCATATTGAATTGAATTGCATATTGGAATTGCTAATTTAAACATATATTTTTGCTGTTTTTCTTGTCTTGTTGTGGTTCTACTAAACCAATTCCTTTATGGAGCCGCCTCTTTCATCTGACTCTTGTCAGCCTTTTTTCTTACTTAAACCATATAATTTCTTGTTTATTGATTGTGAACTGCGTGAGGGCGCATTTACATAATTTTATATTACTTTTTTAATAACTAGTTTATTTATGTAATGCGGTTACATATTACATTGGCATTTTTTCTCTTTGATTTTATCCCTTTTGTTGAAAAAAAGGGCGTTAGAATGGGATTTTTCTATTAAAACTTTGCTATTTTTGGTTCAGTTAAGAAAGAAGGAGATGACGAGACAGTATCCATTTAATTTAGTGGGGTTCTTTATGGTTTGTGTAATAAGTGGTGATGTTTAATGTAGGTACTCATGCGGAGTATGTCAACAACAGTCAATGTCGCGGTGTGTAACATTGGCTTTGGCGTTTATGATCCGATGAGATGATGGGAGAAAACTGGTCGACCTTTACTTTTCGTAATTTTTGGAGTTTGTAGTCCAAAAAGCAATTATTTTCTCGAGTAAAATTAATTTCAAAGATTTTTTTTTGCGTCAAAGCCCATTAAAGTTCAGTATGAATGAGGAAACCTTCCAAAAATCATTTTTCCTGAAGATCAGTCAAACATGTAATTATCCATGTAAGTTTTGTAGGGATGATAATGAATTGTATTGAAAGTTAAATTATTATTTATAATAGTTATTTAGAAAATAAAACGCTTGATGTTCATGGTCTCGGCTCCCATTTAGCCCCATTTTTACTTCATTTTTATTTCCAATAAAACTCCACTTTTACAATTTGCCAGTTAACTGGGAACGTTATTGTAACTGTGCTGATTTTTATTATGCGTGTGTGTGGTGGGGAATTGATCTGCCCCTGTACCTCCTTCCTTTTACATAAAAATCACCTGCCATTATCATTACCTGGCACAGTAACAGTTATTGCCTTTCCTAATCACAGCTCGTACGTCATTTGCACACTGGGATGGCTCTGTCCCATCCACTCTTCCCACTTGCTTTTCATATGTAACAAGATGAGGATTATGGCACTTGTAATCTCTTGTAAGCCAAGATTATTGATGCGGACAAGACGCTCATCATCATAAATATTATATATTTTTTAAAAGAAACCAGTAAAACAATATCATAAAGTTTAAAGTTGATTGTGACTAACCAGGCACAACCAAAGCTAATCCTTTTTTAATATATGCAACAAAATGAAATAGGGAATGATGTGAGATGGACAAGGCGATCTACAAAATCCAAAATAATTCTCAATGAGCATTGAAGGAAAGAAAATAATGAATGAAAATGAAACTTAAAACAAAACGACTCCCTTGCATTATTATCTAATATGTACATGGTTCTGGTAACATATATCCATCCATTCAAATTCAAGAAGTTTGTAGGTGGCAAAGTACATAAAGTCGGGGTGGGTCTGACATTGTTTGGAATCAAACGCAGCATTTGTCATTCCTATGATGTGTCATATCATGTAAGCATTTTATTTGGTTGTTGCACAATAAGGAGCACAGTTTATAATAATTGTAATTCGCAATGACATAACACATGGACATGGGATGGAGTGGACATTACATTGAATTGCATTGGACTCCCCACATTATTCACATGTCTGTCAATGAAATGCAGAAAAGTGCATAGACATTTAGAAGGATATAATAATTATGATTGATGACCAATGTCGAGCTTCTCTCTAATCATAGTTAATATTTACATTTTGCACATAACATAATTTAATGTAAAGCAATAGGTAATAAACTATCAAAAAACCTTTGATTGTGCAATGATACAAGCATAAAAATGACAAGATACAAGGAAACAATCCCTCCTATCTGGAGGGAATCGATGATAAATTGTGAGAAATGTGATATTAGTATGACAATGACAGGTAAACATGGGATATTGATGTTAATATAATAATATAGTGCTTCTGCTTATCAATTATCAAAGTTCTTGGAGTTTGCTTAATAGGGCGAAATAAATATAAAAAACTGTGATACAAATATCAAAACCTAAAAAAATATATAATTTCCCTTCCTGTTTTTCTCTCTTCTGCCATCATGATCATATTGATAATGATTGCAAATTGGAAATAATTGCTGTAACCTAACTAGCAGCATCAAAAATAAGCTAAGGCTATTTTACATGAGAAAAGTGTTGCCAATTGCAATTATTTCAATTGCCAAGTCAGGCCAAGCCAAACCAGTGGGATGGGATGGATTATGATAGGACAAATCAAGTACATGTGCCTACAAACGAACTAACTAACTAACCAGTTTACACTAATCAGTTCATTTGTCACAGTTAATGGTTGTAGGCATTAGTATTATATAGTATCATTATCATTATTACAACTATATTTTTGTCATATAAATTCGCATATTGCACAAGCGCAAAAAAATGAAATCTAGGTAAATAACATACCTACCTAGTACCTACCTTTAAGATAACTTTGCAATTAGATAGGTAAATAAACAAATCGTATTTGCTTTTTTTGTCTTTATCTCCCTGCGTGGATATGGATTATAATGCTCATGTCGTGCGTGAGAGTGAGAGTCCTCTCCTTCCTGAGCGATGACTGATGACAAATTACTCCACATCAGTCATAAAACTTTTTTCTTCTTCTTGTCTGACTGAATATGATTAGATGTATTTATTTATGCCATGTTCAATGAAATTATTTTTACCTCGCACAAAACAAAATATCCCTCATCAAGCTTGTCCCTTATATTGAATTGGCTCTTATCATAACGTGATTATCGTAAGTTGATTTTTATATCAGGTATTTGGTATTTTTTTTCATAGATATATTTTTTATTTTGCAAAAACTTAAACTTGTTAAAAAGTCAAAATTATTATTATATAGCTTATAATATAATAAATAAAGATGATATTTTACTGGAAAATCACTGGCACACATACAAATGTCCAATAATCAAATTACAACATTTCATTCCCTTGTTACAAGTGGGCCTGACATGACAAGCAATCATCATCAAGGTAGGGAATCAAGTGACATGTGGGTAATGTATAGCACGAGCCTCCCTTTTGACAGCTTTGACTTGCCCAATAATAATGCAAAATAGGAACATTTCATTTAACTAAATAATTGTCCCTGTTGTCAAATATAAAATTATAATTTTCAGTCATTGTATCATTTTGTATCTCATCCTGTAATTCGTCATGTCGTGAGCAAACATCTAGGAGCACAAGCGCATAATCGCACATATCATAATCAAAGAAGTAAGTTTGCCTATCTATGTCTGACTTAACATTGTATTGATAAGCCCCTTTTATTCATTATCACATCATTTTGCTAACACATAGGTAACTAATTTTTTTCACTGAAAAAGAAACAGCGATATTTATTGTAATTTGCTCTTCCTCTACATAACCTACACACACCTATTTTATTATAGGATAAGTGTCATATAAAAACGTGCATGTGGGATATTTTTTCTCCCTCCTCATAATGAGCCTCATTTTTGTCATCATATGAAAATTCTTTTAGAAAAAAACTGGCTTGTCGCAATCATAACTTCTCCTTTTGTTTACTTTGGTGGAGTAATAAGCATAATAATGACAACAGACTGGGTAAAGTCAAAAGGAAACACATCACATCATCCAATAATGGGATTTGCTTACCTTTTCTGATAATAATAATGGTTATGGCATGGCATGCCCTGGCGCTGTATAAATATCAGTAGATTTATAAATATACATAAGTCTCCATCATCATGATCATATAAGCATGGAAAAAATTGTACAATATGCCAAGTTATAATAATAGAAAAGGGGAAAGAAAGGAAAAAGGGATTATCCTCATTTGCAAAAAGGACAAAATGAGCGGGGTAATAATCACAGCGGGGAGCTCATGTTAAACCAACCATGAGCATCATCATCATCATCATAATTTGTGAATAAACATCATGTCCTCACAATAAATCCCCACATAAGAACACACGTTTTCCTCATTTTTACCAGTATTTTCATTATTATTATTACTATTACAAAATTATTATTACATATAGCCATAATAGTCATCTTTTTATATGGAACATGCGTATATAACGGCACAGCTAGTCTCTTCTTCACATATCACATCATTTAAAGTATCATTTTTAAAGTTTTTTTTTAACTTTTGGAGAAGGCGAAGAAGAAGCATCACATGAGAAAAATAAATAACGATAATGATACTGTAAATTGTAATTTAAGTATACCACTGGCTGATTCCTGGGTACTTATTTTACATATTTTTTATGCAAGCTTGGCTATATTTACACATGTTCATACATAATAAATATAAATGGAGGGATGAGCAATAATAATAATATTCTCCTTGTTTTTTTTTTCATCCTCCTTTTTATCAGAATCATCTTTAAATAAAAACAAGCAGTGAGCAAAGACAGTTGAAACGACTCTCGGGTAGTTTTACATACTCCTCCTTGTATTGTCATCATTATCATCATGATCATCCCTAATTCCATTGTGACTATGATGTCTATACCTATATCTCTATGATGCAAAATTTTTGTATCTATTTTTAAGTAGCAAATCTTAATGATAATCATCGGCATCGTACGACTGGCTCATCAACCGTCAAACTCATATCATCAGCTCATATCGGTGAAATAAATATGGAGGGACTGAGGCAATAAAATCTTTTGTGGATTTATTTCTAGATCTCAAATCTTAAGCAAGCCAATATAAGCAAGTAGTCTTCCTTGTCCATTGAATATTATTATATGTAAAAAGACAATTACAATTAAGATTAGGCATTAATGCACCCCAGTTGTAGATCCAGTATATAAAAGTGTTCTCATTTACATTGAATCATGAATGAATTGAATTTGAATCTTGAAATCTCTAAATCTAAAGTAAGCCCATTATAAAAAAACTGAGGATTCCTATTCCTAGTCTCATTCATCATCCCATCAGCATCATCACGAGCAAAAATAGGAACGAAGACAAAGATTATTTTCATTTCATTCAGTTAATTTCGAGAGCCAGACATCATTATTGACAATGAAAGTGTTCATAATCATTGCATTGGGGATGACATTATAATAGCCTGTTTTGTATAGACATAGATATGAAGAAAGTCCTAATCCAAAATAAAAAACAAGCCTCCAATTTCAGTCCACTTTATTATCCAAATCAGGACAAACAGTAGCTGACTGATGATGCCGATAATGATCCCATATAAACTGTAAACAATAATGATATAAATAATAATATTGAAACAGTAGCAGGCTATTCAGTCGTCAATTGTCAATAAAACCATTATAAAGGAATAAAAAGGATTTCAAAAACAAACATTTTCTTATTCCATCTATCAGTGAAATTGGCATCCTTCATCCCTAATCATATCATATCGTCGTAAACCATTAAATATCGTAATTTTAAAATGAAATGAAATCATATCTGGCAAGGAGAAAAGAGAGGAAGCATGGATTTTAGATGCCTTTTAAATATGTTGTTTTTTTCTCTGATCTGATGATGATAATAATATAATGATGCCTTATTTTGCGATGAGGAAGATGATATGTCACGATATGCTAAAATGCTCCCTCGCTCTCCCTGACAGGTATATAGCGCCTTGGCTTGAAATGGCAATATAGTCATATTTTGCAGATAAATTCTAAAGTATCAGCTATAACAATCATCATGTTTTTTAAAAGCCAGTTGTAAGTAGTTTGGTAGTGAAGTAGGTAGCTAAAGACTACACATTAATGATGTTATGACATGACTTCACTTCACATGGCTTGGGAGAGAAGTTGGAGTTTGCCAGTTGTGAATAAATAATAATAAAAATTGAAGAAGATACCTCAGACGAGACAGACCACCACCACCGCACAATCATCATCAGCACCAACCACCAGCACTACCTCAGTCATGTCATCATCACTTCTGTTACCGCCACCAACTACCTTTTCATTATTTAATCAAAGGGGCTGGTTGTTATCATATCACTATCAATATGATCATAAGTCATGAATTGCATGCCTCAACTGACAATGGGAACGACGGGAATGGGGGAGAGATGGAGATACGGGCTCTAACTTAACTTCCAATCCAATCAACTCCAAACATAAATAGAAGTTTTTTATATAATTTTTATATCGAAAGGAAATTACCTGTCGTACTTTTACAAAGTTACTTACAACCGAACGTGAGCTTTTGGTTCAGTTTACAGTGTCTTTACCCGATACGTTATCATTTACCAAACCCAACCGCTATCAATTTAATTTAAATCAAAGTATTCATAAAAGGCAAAATGTTTTTATAATGATGATGATAAAAATGCTTTTACTTTAAACTGGTCGTAATTCATAATCGCGGATCGTAACCACTTGTTTTTACAACTATGGAAAGTCCTTATAAGAAAAAAGCTTCAGAAATAAGTTGAGCGTGTCAGATTTTGACGAGCTTTCATTTTCCGTTTGTGGCTATGTATATGCATAAGTTTTCTTAAGCCGTTCATGCAAATTCAGGATAAATATTCCGTTTCTCTGATTCTGATAGTTATGGATTATCAAGGGATTGGAGGATACATCATTACCGCTACCATTATCCTCATCATTATCGTCAAATTATCTGTCTTACAAAAATGATATGATATAACATAACCGTATCGTAATATTGCTCGGTTCCGTACATCCTTCACTTTTACAAATGATGATCACCCACATTACCACATTATGCATAATTTTCTGACAATTTGGAGTAATAAAAACTCACGCATTTATGTTAAACGCAGTACCCATCTCCATCTCATCTCCCAGTTTCCTTATGATTATTGCACTAGGTCTAAATATGGAAAGGGAAATGATCTATAGTTCTACCTGACTCTAACTCTGAATGAATGATTTTTTACTACCGTAATTGAAAACCAGAAATAGGCTTATAAATAAATAATTAGAACATGGTATATTTTTATTGCACTCTTAAGCCTAATGATGATAATGATGATGATGCCTATCTAGAATCTCGACATTATCATATTGAACGCTTCCCATTTTTGACAGATGATTTCCGTTTTAAGTTTCTTCAAATCAAATCCCTTTTTTCCATTTTCTCATTCCCGTTCGAGAAATTGTAGGAAGCGGAATTTCGTAATTTTATAGGATTACATAGTTTGATTAGCCACTTTAGCTTAAAAAGCAGAGCAAGTCAAGAAGGGAAAGATGTGATCTATATGAATGTTGATGGATGTGCTGTTGCTGACCGGAAGAATATATAAAGTAAGTACTTTCATTCCTTCAAAAGGAAAACTAAAAGTTATACATTCATAGTCATAAAACTAACCTTAACTAGGTTTGTTCATCTGCCAGAAGAGAGCCAACAATAAAACTAAAGTAACAGAATCATAAACTTATAAACTCTTAAATGAATGCTTATCACATCAGCATAAATTCGCCAAGACTGTAAACTGACGAGGAGGTTGATTTTGATGGACAGCCGCAGGTTGGAGGAAGGCAGGAGGGTGCAATGCAAGGCAAAAAGGAAGCCACAATCACACAGAATAAAATCTAATATACAAAATGCAGGCGAATGGCAAATTCCTTTCATTTTAGCAATCACATTCTTCAGTCAGTCAAAATACAGTTTAGTCTGCAGGAACTCGACTAACTATATAGTTTAACTATTGCCGCTAATTTGTTTTTACGTTATGACTGTTATGATTTTAACTGTACGGAAGCTTTTATATAAATAAGTTATTAAATGCAATGTAAGCAACAGAACAAGACAGTAAAAAATTAAATGAAGAATGTATGTACTTGTGCTCATGTTACATATTTTAATATTCGATTTGAGATTTGGGACTGAAGGTCTTAGATGGAGAAACATTGATAAAAAGCAAAATATTACAATATGAGCCTTGAATAAATAAAACTGGCCCTGTTTGGCTGATACTATTACAATTACACATAATATAATCATATATCCAATCCAACATTCATCTCATATGAATTTATTCACTTTTTATCTCTCCAATCTTTGTTTTATTTCATTGCATTTAAATTAATACAGATGAAACAATGGATGGATGGATGTATGATGAAAATTTTAATGATGCTTCCGGGTAGGTAGCCGCATCAGCAGTAGCCCTCCATGCAATATGCAAGTATGCAAAGTTAAATAATATTCTTAAATAAAAAGCGAATCTCCTTCTTGTAGATTGGTCCAGAAGGGAATGGAAATGCAAATAATGAAAACTGCACTAGATATTTAATTGACACTTGGCTTTCCTGTTTAAAAAAATCTTGCGTCTGCACTCTGCACTATTCATGTGTGCCCTCACTCGCAATCATATTGTAAGCAAAGTGTTCATTAATATACACCTACAGCTCCTCCAATTACCTTGGGCAGGGTTAGCAAATGGAAATAAAAATAAATTTGTTTTATTTCCTTTCATACATTCAGAGTTGGTTGTGTTACAATTGTCTTTAAGGATTTGGCAACTCCATTAATAAATTGGTGGTCAGGATATCAGAACATTGAAACAGTTATATATTTAATGAGCGATGACAGCATAAGTCCTCAGTTAAAAATAAGTTTCCTTCATTCAGTTGTGAGAAGATGATCTAATAAGATTTGGACAATATACAAAGTTAGAAGTAGGTACCTAAATTCATTCATTGTTCTATGCCATACTATCCTTAGGTAATTTAAATTCATCCAATTAGTTTACCGATGAAAAGTATCACTTGAAACTATTTTATCGTTATTTAGATTTAATAATAAAAATTTCTTGGTTTCCATTACATGATGCATGGCATAGTACATTACTCAATTAGAGAAAAAAATGTCGTCACAATCACATTCTACTTGATTCAGCACAAGTCTTCGTATCTGATGGAAGAGGCAACTTGTCGTTGTCTCATAAAAAGATCTAAATCATTCTCGTTCTTAATCATGTGGACTATTTCTGTTCAACTTCTTGTCACCTGCACAAATGCGGGGTTGCCGCAATTTTGATATGATGTTGATTATGAAGAATGTTTTATCTCATTTTATGATCATCATTACAGGTTGTAGTGAAAATTACATACCTTGGACTGTGACTGTACTTATTCCATCACATTTGTCCACTTCATCATTTTTAGTGACCTGAACTTTATTATCATCATTAGGCAAATGGACCGTTGAAACAAAAAAAAATACACTAGTTAATTAGAATGGTCTATGATGACGATGATGATTGTTGTGTGGTAAGATGAAATGAAATGACAATTATTCATTTGTCACAAATCTGTCAACACCATTAGGGGGAGAGAAAAGATAGGGATGCGGTCTCTTTTTTGAAAATGTAATTTGATGGTGACGTGTGATGATGTTATATTTATGTTCAAGTTTTGATGATGATCATGATCATTTTCATTTGATGCTGGTTAAGGTTATATATATGAGTTAGTTGTGATTTTTTTCTATTTTTTATAGCTTTTGTTTTGGGATGTACCTGTATAATGTTATGTTGTGGTCACGCTTTATTTTACAAGCTATCTGATTCTCTGATTCTATGATGTGGAGAATAATGCATGTACGATTATATAAGATTTTTTTTTCTCCTGGGAGAAGCTGTAAATTTTATTATGTTTTTATTATCATTATCATCATCATATCATTTGAAAGGATACTGTGAAAAAGCCGTTTAGCTTGTTTAAATGAGTTCACAGCGCATTAAGAATTATCAAAGTGCTTATATAAATGCATTTAAGGGAAAGAAACTGTTTTGAAGGTAAACAGAAAGGAAAGCAAAACTATCATTATTAAGTATAAGAAGGCTTTAATGATCACGCGCGGCTCAACTTGTTTTTACAAAAGTTATTTCTCTCGTTAAAAAAACTACATAATAGTGCAGAAGGCACATAGAAAGATACAAAGCTATAATATTTCTAGTTAATTTAGTTAACTGTTAGAAAAGCTTATATAAGAACATATAATCCCATCCACCCACATGCATGACTACTTAACTGCAGGTGGAGGGAAGCAGGTGGAGTGGACAACGACACCAATAAAAGAGGCAGTTTAGATAAGACCACAAACCAAACCACATTTTTTATTACAATATAATCACAATCAGAGTCAGAGTAGTCGGCGGCCAAGCCGAAGTTGTGCTTTGTGCTTGGAGATGATCTTTTTTATTTTTTGGAGAAACATGACATGACATAGACACATGTCCAAAAAAAGTTGCCTGTTGCAGTTCATAGGGAATTGTGCCCAGCTCATTTTCATTTGTTGGTCAGTGAGTCACTGTAATTTTTTCAGAGATCTTTCTTCATCCACCTGCACCCTCCCGCACCCCCTCCTACTCTAGATCTCTTTTCTCTCCATCCATTCACTTAATGAGGAATAGCTAATAATGACGGCAATACTGATGATAGCGTTGACAATGATGATGGGATGGGGTAGTATCATGTGATTGTGAGCTCCTTGTCACGTATTACATTACTTTTAATTTAATTTTTATCACAAAGTTTATTTCTGTAAAGAGATGTAACTGTCAGATGCCATTTTTAGTCTAAAGGGACATGGACAGCATGAAATGACTAATGTCGGTTGGTGGGGCAAGTGCATTTTCGCTCATTATTCTTGGATTTGGAATATATATGCAATCGTGCACACGTCTGATAAGAACTTAAGATAACATTGCATAACTAGATGAGTGGTGATGGTGAATGGGGTTATCGTGAGATGAGGGAATCCAATACATATTAATAGCTCAGTACTAGTACCTCAATTTCAAAAATTTATTATTTCTTGTTATGCCCGATTCTGAATTCTGCTTCTGCATCTCATGACACGCTCATGGCACGTTGACAGGACAGGCGTGTGTATTCAAATAAATTCATATCTAATTTTAACCCATTTTAATTACAATTACTTTGAAATATAACCCTTCGTTCCTTATTTAATGCTTGATTAACTAACAGTAATTGTTATGCCGTAATGTCATCATATCACTTGGCTTTGTCTTCCATCTCACGTAATTTTCAGCATTATTATCAGCCCAACATAACATATTCATCATCACATTCTGAATGGGCAAAAATAGATTTGATTTATTTAACAGAAACAAAAACGTATATAAAGTAGGTGGGGACACAACCTCCCACCTCCTCTTCTCCATCTCCGTCCCGTGTACTTGTCACTTGAAAAAACATGCATGAATATGGCGAAGGGTCACTCCATTCCAATCCAATCAAATAAAATGTTATTATTATTCTCTAGCTACCATTTACCATTTAGCTTGATTTCATACCTCCCAACCACATTAATATTATTTACTTAAAAATATGATTGTTATCAATATTAAAATGGCCTTATGTGTGGCGATGATGATGCAGGGCTAAAAAAATCTAAATTAAAAAGCAGCAAGTGTCTTTGGCAATGAATGGACATTTTCCTTATCTTTCGTCTTTACAAGTGCAATTCTCTGAATTGGAATTATAGAATAGATAAAAACACACACATCATCAGATTCATATATAATTCATTGTCTCTATTTACCATTCTCTGGTTTGGTCTGATCCTCTGGCTGAAGAACTTGCAGCCAAGTCAAAGCCATGCCATAAATGAAGGGTGGACGTGGATGGGTCTAGGTATTTATGTACACATTCGATAATCCAATGAAATGACTGTGCAAAAATTTCTGAAACGCGAGAGAGATAAAAATTGCAGACGAGAGAATAATAGGGCCTAGTCCCTAGTAGCAGTTTTAGAAGCTGTAGACAATAACACAATAATAATTATATTTACTAGTTAAGTTGTTATTGTTGGATGGGGAGTGGAAGGGTCTGCTGATGCTGACTGAATGGGTGATTAAATGACGGAACTCTCAATCTCAATTCAAAAATCCGTCAACATCAAATTCAGCATAGCCTTCCTAAACGGATTTCGCCACATCACCTCCATTTCATACATAGGTTGATCTTTATCAGTGGTTGGTTGGTTTGGTATGCATGGATTATATGATGATGATGTTGATGATAGTTTGGCATTTTCATGTTTGCTTTTTATATTATAATAATATATAGGTGATTGTCAATGAGTGAATCATAATGAAATAGAAGAAAAGATATGAATGTGCCCATGTCCCTGTGTGAGTTAATTAAAAGGCTAAATTCTGACTTGGCTTCTCTATCGTATCGTGTGAGATGTGCGGATGACGTGATGATGATGATTGTTATGTGACACATTTTGCATTATTATTGGCTTGCATTTGCACTTTTTAAATAAACATTTTAATGTAACAACTCACTTTTGCCTTATCATCAATAACTGCATTGATCCGTGATGGATAGTGAATGGTCACGTAAAATGGATGTATTTACTCTGAGGGATCCATGGCATGACTTTGACTATGACTATGACGAAATGGACCTTTTATCAAAAAGGGATTTGTTTTGAATGGTGAAGTGACGATGAGCATTTGTACATAAAAAGCATTAGGCCCATCCCAAAAAAAACTATAAATTTTGTATTTCTTTTTTTCAATGTCCGTCCATCCAACAACACCTCACCTTGGCTGGCCATACTACTGCAGAAATTAATGTGGATGCCATTATATCAAAAAGTGCAACCTCAACATATCTTCTCTCTCTCCCTTTTTCCACTTCTTTCAAGTTAATGGGACAACCAAACAAAATTCGTCAATTTTCAAGTGAGCCAAAACCTGAAAAAAATATATTGGATTGGATTGGATTGCTTGCAGTGTAAACATTTTTGGGATGGACATGCATAATGCCTAATATAATCATAGTCACGGCTATGTTGTGGGGATCATTCACAAATTTTTATTCATTGCTACTACTACTGGTCAATATAGGTAATATCACATTACAATTAAAATGAATGCATGTGCATTGCATCTTAATTTGTATCGAATGGATATGCGGACTAGGAGGGCGAGTGAAACTACAAGATTTATCATAAAAGTGTAATTGATTGAGTAACCATTTAAAGACAGGCAAGTTCGGTCGATGTTGGATGAGCCATGAATGGTCATTGCATCATCATTGAGCTACCATATTATATTTTACAAAGAAGAGGAACCATTCGTTCGGCATTTCCCACTAATCACCCACCGAAACAACTCAATGACCTTTTACAATGTTCGTATTTAGACATTAGAAGACAATTTTTGTCATCAGTTCAGTTCTACCTATAAAAAGTTGCATACACCTATCGAAAGATAAGGATCCGTCAGGTTATATAAATGTTGACAGTCTGAAACCGAGCCCTTTGCCTATTACATAATAAGGCTTGTATTGTTTTATGGTTATGGCTATGTCAAGTTATGTCAATTATTTTGTATGCTATTTTCGAGGTGCATCATTTTATGAGATGAGATGGTGATTCTCAGTAACCATTTATGAATGAATGCATAGACAAATATAGACAATCAGTGAAAGACAAAAGCCAAAATTTTATGTATGGCAAGTTAATTAAATGTGAAATATTTGAAGCTGAATTTATTCAAGTTAAATTAAAATAATTTGTATTCATAGTTTAAAATGGAAATCAAGCCTTCAACAGAGCCTCTTGAATTGCGAGCAAAACCTGCTTTCCAAAGTCGTCACTAATCTTATAAAATAATTCACGCATAGCTTTGTCCCGTACTCTTGGGATAGCCTTGGCCACGTTACGTCCCAAATTACTTGCCACTCTCCCCCTCTGCTCTGCATTCAAGTCCTTGTATAGATACAATCTTGATAAGCGGAAGCTTTCCTCAAGACTTGCATATGCAGTATCCACCCTGTCGACCATTCCCTCCACGTGAAAGCTGGGTTCTAGCACGCTGCCATTTACGGTGGGCCCGTGAAAGCTGTTTGGAAAGTAGTTGGGGCTGGCGCCCCCATTTGGGATGGGTCTCATGAACCCATCTCTCAAGTAATTCTTGACAGGGAATTTAGGCTTATTGACATCCAGAAGACCAAAGTTTATCCCGAGACGATACCTTTGGGAGTCCTTGTAAGAAAACATCCTGGATGTGAACATTTTGTCATTCGGATTGGGGTCTATTCCTGGAACTAAATTGGCAGGGTCGAAGGCAGATTCCTCAATGTCAAGGAAATAATTTTCCGGGTTTTCATTGAGAACTATTTCTCCAATTGTCATCAGTGGGAAGTCTTCCTGCCTCCACACTTTGGTTATATCAAACGGATTTACTGGATAATGTAAGGCTTGTTCCACAGTCATGACTTGGATTTTTACATACCACTTTGGGTAGTTCTTATTTGCAATTGCGTTGAACAAGTCGCGGACGGCATAGTCAGGCTGTCCACCCATCAGCTCCATTTCCGTCGCATTGAACCATCTGAATGGCTGGGCTGAGGGAAAATGGAATTTTACGAATGAGATGGCTCCCTCCTTATTTCGGAATTGGTGGGCATGGACTCCAAATCCGTTAACCACTCTGCCGTTAGCTGGGAAATCGGAGAATACGGTGAGGTCGTGGAGAACTGTCTCTGGACGATTGGAATCAAAGTCCCATCTCATGGTAGGATCTGTAAGATGAGTTTGTGGATTTGGTTTCCTGGACCTATTCAAGTCACCAAAGAGCATTGGTTCGTTCACCGGGAACATCCCCGCTGCATTTCCAGCCACATCCATGTTCCCATCCTCAGTGTAAAATTTCACTGCAAATCCTCTCCCGTCTCGCGAAATGTCAGGTGCCCCATTGCTTTTGGTGGTTGAAGAAATACGAATGAGGATGCGAGATTTTTTTCCCACCCCATTAAGAAAGTCGGCCTTTGTTAGTGTGGAAATGTCTTTGGTTAGGTGAAAGACTCCAAATGCTCCGAACCCTGTTAGTAGAATTTAGACAAGTTATTACCAATTTGTATACTTGTACACCGACATAAGCAGACAAGTGAGAGTATTAAAAATTACCAATGGGGCATTTTGAAACATGATTTACAATTAGTTACCTTTAGCATGGACCGTACGTTCGGGAATTCGCTCACGTACGAAAGACGCCAGCTCATTTACCAAAAAGACATCTTGGAGTAATACGTTCCCCTGTTGACCCACAGCCAGGGATGCGGTTAAGCTTGGAACCGGACATCCTTCGTCGGTTTTGACGGTGCCTGCAGTGCTCTGGGGATGTGAGGCTGCATAATCCACCAATTGTGAGGCTGCTTTATCACTATTCGAAGCTAATGCAATGAACATTAATGTAATAACTGCATAAATACAAGTTTCTCTTGACACTCGTTTTTATACGAATATTTTCTGCATAAAAATATTTCGTAAATAAGTATGTGTACTTTTATCCATTACCTGGTACAGGATTTTTAACGTGATAATGTTCGGCATCGACTTCACAGTTGAAAACACAAGCAATTAAAATGCTATAAACAAAGACGTTCACTTTCTCCATTTTAATTAGCGTAAAGACCAACTCGGACAATTTTCAGGAGTAAATAAGGCATACTGTGCAACAATCCAATATAAAAATATTGAGTCAATGAGGATTGAGTTGCGACTGATAAAAGCAAGGGTTCATAAATGTTCAGATATTGAAAAAAAAGTGGCACCTTTTTATTTTTGACCGTTGCTCT
The DNA here is from genome assembly GCA_034700485.1 of Pseudosinella alba. Taxonomy (NCBI): domain Eukaryota; kingdom Metazoa; phylum Arthropoda; class Collembola; order Entomobryomorpha; family Entomobryidae; genus Pseudosinella; species Pseudosinella alba. The sequence goes on from JAQIXQ010000039.1 coordinate 67,333, forward strand.
ATTTTAAACCAAGAGTAAAAATTAAAAATATCATGCATTGACTAGGAAGCACTTTCCCCTAAAATCGTTTGGTACTTTCTTGCATGGCTAAATGTACTAGACTGAAAACCACCTTCTTCTAGTACAATCGGGATATGAATGTCTGTGTGGAACAAATAATATTAAACGATTTCATTTTCAAATACATAAAATAATATACACTTCCTCGATACAGCATCTTAAAATTGTAGTGAGCGTGCATATAATGTTGATAGGTTAGGTCCAGATCCTTGACAAAATTAGAGCATGATTTCATTCATAGTTCAATCTCAAATAAAAAAATATGACATTTTTATTCCCAGTTATTTAAATCAAAATCAAAGAATGTGCTGAACTCACAAGGCTCATTATTATTATAAATTAAATAAAACATTATTGTAACAGCTATTATTATTGTGACTGTGGTTAGAGATATACGCACGCCTCTTCCTCTGACTATTCAAGTCATTAAGAAATGCCCACTGTCCAATAATGCCATGCATGGTATGATATGAAATGATAAATGAAATACCAGTTATAGCTAGAGTAATGGAAAAAACCCGACCATCTAAAAATAAAAATATCCACCGAAGGTCCATAGCCTTACATCCCATTCCTAATTCCTCAATACCTCCAACGAACTACCTCATTTACATCATCCCATACTATGGCATTTTATAATGGATCCCTTAACCCTTTCGGACTGTTAAGGTTCCTTAATAAATTCTCTCAATAACTCATACAAGAAAAATTCTTGTTTCCTCTTGGCCATTATTTTATCAATTTTCTTTTAAATACATCCGTTTCCAAACATATTAACATCAATGCAATCTAGGTATGTTGCTAATAAAAAAAGCTCCTTCCCTTTCGGAAAGACATCATTGAACAAAAAAATAAGATTACAATCCATAACCGCCCACCAAACCTTAAAGCCCTAATCTTGCAAGCTTACCACATATCTTCTCTGAGGAAGATGCTTATTTATGCAAATCCTCATTGTCTTTTGGCAAGCAAACATGCGGACATGCGGAGTGGATTATCATTGACAATTTGTTGACATTACTGTGGGCGAGAACATTAAGGAATGACCATAGCATTGCTATAAATATGACCATGAATGTCATATTTGAGAATTTTAGTGGCACATACAACCGACTAACATCATCATCACCATCATATCATCACCGTCATCATCAGCACCATCACCGCCGACCTTAAATAAAACTTTTTAAAAATAAAAAAAATATTAAAATGCATTAAGCTAGGTACATAATAGAAAAGGAGATTCAATGTTAAGAACATCTCATCTCGTACTCTTTACCTTTATTTGCTTATTAGAAAAATGGCGTGAAAAAAGGTGTGGTATAATAATAGCGTGGCTCTCTGAGTCTGATGGTGAGAGTGAGTCAAGTAGAATCAATAGTTAAAAACTCTCACTAAAAACGATTATATGATATTTTTTTATGCTTTTTCCCTCCACTGCAATCATAAAGATCCACTATAAAAATGATACGCTAGTATATCATTATGAATGAATTACGAGTGAAATAATTAAGTTAATAGTGGCCATGCGATAATTACACAGTCGGTATAGTACAGCCAGCGCAGTATAATAATTTTTGCAGAGATATCATTTATCTATTTAAATACTGCGTGTGCAACTTTACGATGCTTAATTTAGTACTTTTTTTTATCTCCGGGGGTCGTATATCCTATTGATCAACAATTGTCACCTTATAAAATTTAGCATTTAAAAGTAAAGTGGAACATATCAAACTTGACCGAATTTGTGCTCATACTTTTATCTCACAACATATTTTATCTTATCAGGGTTAATTATAAGATTTACTCTGTGCCGAGATGTAAAAGTCTTCCCACACATGCTACTTATGCATAAGACATGCTTCATTATTGGCCATGTTGGTAAAAAAAACTAATCCTCCAGTTCTCCAAAACGGTTGAGAAATTGCAAATTTAGCGCTGTTATGCACGCAAGCCATAAGCAAATGTGACTATTTGCCTAGTCGTCCACCTTGCTGCCGCCTTCCAAAACTCGCCAAATTACTGAATTGGAAGTACAAGAGCTGACAATAATAATTATTGTTATTTTTGTTCTCGCTCCCTCTCCCCACATCTATGCAATTATATGAGACCTCACACCTTACAACACGAACCCGAGCTGAGAACATTAATTACCCAGAGCGAGCTCAAATATTTAGGAAAGGTCATACTTATAAAAAAAATCAACATCATGAATCACGACATTAAAGCCCAAGCATAAATGGATTTAGTATATAGGTAAAATCACACGTTAGCATCTTGATCAAGTGAAACATAATTCTTGTATTTCCTTACAAGCTTGTTTGTTTTTAATTTATAATTTGGGAGATAAAAATGCACAACTGCATCTTGTCTTGGGATATGACTATACTGTATGACTGTCACGGAATGGAAGGGACATAGTGCCCAAAAGTCAACAATGAAATATATAATCAATATATTTATTATTATGGCTGGGGCTCTTCTTGTTTGCCCTTTGGAAAAAAATATGTTGCGTGAATCTTTGATTTCCTAATGACTGTTATCAATGTCATTATCATGCTGCTCGGGAAAAATTATTGAATCAAGTTTGATTCACTCCCACATCATCGTAGAATATAGGTGTGCCAGAGAGAGATTCGACTCAAACTTTATTGAATGAAAAATGAAATTACTTGACTGCGTCATGAAATGAAATTGGGGAACCAAAGTATATACCATGAATCAAAAACAAACGAATTTCTGGACTGTAAACCACGACGAAAATTAGCCATAATCTAATAATAAAGTGATTTACAAGTACCAGTGAATTGCAAAATTCTGTTGAAATGTAACCTTTAGAATGATTGACGAACACGGAACCGGAGCCGGCGAAATTGCAAATTGTCTCATTGACGGGGACGGAAGAGAAAAGCAAGGAACAAAGAGAAATTGCACACTACCTCATTGTCCATGTAATACCAGTTGTCAACGAATGATAATTAAGGTATTATCCAAGTTAGACCGAACGCATGATCATCATCTTGAAAATCATGTTAACATCTCATCATTTGCATGTCGGAATAAAATAGATTTTTGGGATGAGAAATAATCTTGTGGGAACATGAACATGGGATGACCAATGTAGCTGATTAAAAGTGACAAGATAGGAAATGAATGAAAGGAGAACTGGTCATTGGTCCCACACAAATAATATATAATTATTTCACAATATTCAAAAAATGAAGTCAGGCCATCGGCCAGTCGGGCTGACATTGTTGGCTGCTCTCGATCACAACCACCCCACCCACCCCCACATGCACTGTTTGGTTCATGCAGTGATATTGAATTATTGTCATTATTGTTCCTATATAGTTCGCGATGTTGCATAATCAAAATCCATACCTGTCCAACAACTTTCAGAGCTACTTATTTGTCTGTCTGCTCGATATTGCGCAGATACATACAAATTGATACGAAACAATATTGCGGGTGTATTCATAATGATCACCAACAAGACAAAACAGGAAAACCTGTACCGCTGGTCATTGGTCACTTGCATTGTATTTTGTCAATGAAACCGATTCAACGTTTTTACGTCATTTCCTCAACCGGCTTGGCTTTTTAAGTACATATGGCTACAGATATGCATTTGCTTATCTTTCTTAATTCAAGTTTTCTGCTCGGGTTGAACTGTATCCACCCGAACACAGATAATAACTAACAACATTAACTACTCTCCTTAACAAAAGAAAAACGGGAGCCTGTTCAAAAAACTCATTTCACATTTCCAAATATGTTTTAACCAGGTGAGCCTGTCAATAAAATACCATATTTTGCAAATGTAACTTGTAACCCAACGCTAAACTGTCTGTCGATAATCGAGACAGATTCGAGGCAACGCAACAATATCTTACCCATGGCATATGACATGACATGCAGATGAGAAAATTCAGGCATAGGGCTTAAACCCTAATAACTGGTATTTATTTAACTTGGCTGCACCTACAAAATCCCTGTCTATCTGGTGACTATATTTCCCATCCATTCCATTCATTACTGTGAATTTATTGTGCATAAGAAACGGAACAGAAATGGAACGGCTGTAAATTACATGAAAACGAAGGTTTTTTCAAATGACTTTGGCTGGTTTACAATATTACAATCGCAAAGTTGAATACAATTTCGAAAAAGGTCAAAGTTCTTCCCTCCGGTTTTGATAACAGGCTCTTCTCATTCAATTCCCAGACGTCAATAAAATACGCTCTGCGAATATTCGACATTGTTTAAGATGACTGCTGCTGCTAACTAGAGCTCCAGGAGGGCTACACACATGCATGGCTTTGACACGGACAGGTGCAGTCTTCATGTCAGTTCCTTTACAAAAGTTTGGAGTTTTTATTGTTACAGGGAAAAAAAGAGGAAGTCATTCATTTAAGAACTTCATACATGGGATGGGATTCACATGTAACGTCAAAAAAAAGTCCCGTATCCTATCGGCAATATATCTCTTTGTTTACAAAAGCTTCACAGTTTACATGACTGTATGTGGTCACGATCTACAAACTTTGAAAAAAATTAAGTTTTTTATTCTCCCAAGATAAGATAAGTAAGATGCTCATCTTCATAGTTCATAATGAATCGAAAACATAAATTGGGGGTGAAATGATAATTTCATATATATTTTTTTGCAAGTAGTATGAATATGATTAAAAATTAATCTTACTGGCTAAGTCCTTATTAAGCCGTGAATTAAATAAGCAATTTATATACTTCAACAGAGGTCGATAAAAAAGCGTTATTGACACTTGCACAAAGGTTGGTGGGGCGATGGATCGTAAAACGATCAAAGCGTTTACATCAGGGTGTGTCACCCCAATACATTGTCTAAATGAAATTGTTGAGATGAGTCCACGTGCATTTTCATTCTCACCATCTCACCCTCTCACCCTTCGTCTATCCTTTTATGAAGATTGCTTTTGCGATATTGCCACTCATTTTTTTTATATTCCAGGAGGCATTTTGCCACTGTATTAAGGAGGAAATGAAAAATCATGCGTACATAAATAATGGTTTGACAAGTTCTTTAAGATTGGGATGATCATGATAATGAGACTATGTGCATCTAAAAGATAAAGATGTGCATAATGTAATAATATGCAACATAGGAAATGGAATAACATGGTGGATTGGATGTGAATACATTAACGCTTCGGCTTCACCAACACCAACAAAACTGATTTTAATTCAGAGAGCATCGCTGCTAAAGAGCACCCTTCCCTAAATTCTATCACGCTGGACGTTAACTAATTTTATTATTGTTAGCAATTCTAATAAGTAAGTGGTCCGATGATGACAGAGGACACCCATCATGTCACCCATCAGCTCAGAAAAAATTTCACGGAACAGAGTGAGTGGGCTGGCTGGACGATGGACTTTATCATAATCATATCAACAAAAATGACTGGCGAAATATGTGCCTACTTCTCCTCTTCCTCCCGCAAAATCAAATCTAATGCCAGAAGAAAATTATTTATGCTGATGATGATGATCCTTTGTAATTGTAATGTAATTGCATTTGCTTCCTTGCCCATTTGTGAACAGAATTAATAAAACATTCATTCATGAATGAAATGAAATAGTTACGCAGAGTGAGGCCTGGCTGGCCAGGTAAACTTTGATCTGACCAAGCTTGACCAAGCAATCCAATCATGAATACATATTCCCAAGACAGGTTGTCTCCCATAAAAACGTGAGAGTCATGAATGAATAAAATTAATAGCAATTGGGAATATCATCCACGCATCTGCACTTCTAATCAGTACAAAAAACCAAGTGATTACGTTGACAATTCATTCATATTCCTTCATGTATTTTATTGACTTTTCTTCCGGACAAATAAGCATGAGAAAAATAGTTTGGGTTGAAGCATGATTAATAATGATTATCATTTCATCCTCGTTAGTTTTGTTAACGTAGTTCTGTCCTGTTTTGTTCTGCCCACCTTGTAATAATCCGTCCAAAATTCCACATCACGTCACATTTCATAACAAGCCATATTTCATGTCCACTCTCATCTCATTCATATAATAATACTCCATTCCATGCCATCTCGCCATAATCCTTAAGTGCCATTTTCACAGTGACCGACTGTGACTGTGACCACTGCCTGAAAGCTAATAAATCAAGGATGAGATGAGGAATAAAAAAGAGGCACGCTTGTTAATATTAGTGTCATGTAATGAGCATCCCTGCACTTACGCTCTTGTTAGGATTCCAGCAGGTGCGTGGTCATTATCATTTCATTCCACCAATTCTCCTGTCCAACTTAATCATCCTGATATATTTGGGCAATATTTTATCAACTTTGGAAAGAGCTGGAATGTCTTTAAAAGTCCTTACGGGGACAGGCTTTTGTAGTCGCTGATTGAAATATGAGAGTAATATTAATATTTATTAGGAGAGTTTTTGCCATTTTTATATGTTCATAGGTACATGAAAATAAATTGTGATAATATTGTTAGCGAATTGTGATAAAAAAGTTAATATTTTGCTAACAGGAATTGCGTCGTTTGGTTTCGTGGTGTGAACATGAGGATTACAGAATGTATTTTACGTAGGTAGAAGAGAAGATCATAAAAGATTAGCGGTAGGTTCTGAACTGAACATGAAGAAAATTCATGCAATAATCATTTTCCTAACAATTCATTGAAAACTTAGGTATTTATGTGAATTTTAATTGTTGGAAAATGGCTTCTGCTTTTACCGTCCTTAGCTCCGAAGGGATCAGTCAATGCAATTCATTCATTTGGGTCATTTGGGTCATCAAACATCCCAGAATGGGATATTTTAATTTGAATACTTTAGCACATTTAACTATACCTCCACTCCACCCCATCATTAAATTATTTTTTTGGTGTGAAATATGCTAATTGTTAAGTTAACTTATTCCAAGCAATTATTATTGATTTTAAGTAGCCCCCATGCAAAAAAGGCATTGAAACCCATAATAAATGGTTATACAGTTACTTGTTAGGTAACAAGCACTCAATCCCATTGTCTCTTGTCTTGTCTCGAGCACCCACTGCCACTAACAGTTCAATGAAATGTAATAAAAAGGGCCCTACTTATATGCTAATGTTATTATTACTACAAATTATTATTACAGTTGGGATTTTTTTCTTTTGGAGAATTAGGCATATTATTATAATTAATATGAATTACGAACATCAGCCTCCTGAGATGACGGGGGAGCTGAGAAAATTGACGCGAGGAAGAAGGGAAAATGGTAGCGAAGAGCTCAGGTTGACACCTCGCACCTGTCCCATAAAGCATGGCAGTTTTTTATGTAATGACCTAATCATACAACTTAACAGTAACAGCCAGTCAACAATAAACAATGTTTTAGGATGATTTACAGTCCTGAAAGAAGGTGAAGGTGCAAAAAGCTTTAAGTTGGCGAACCGACGGACGACGCGTCGAAGTGGAATGAGAAGGGCACCCACTTTGCATATTTGGATTGGACAAAATCCTTTTTGAAAAAAGGATGAAAACAAATACGAAATATACGTCATGGGTTTGGTCTGGTTTGGGTATCTTCAAATTCTTGAGCTTGAACGTTGTTATCGGTCCAACAGTGGCTAATGACATTAGCTTATCAGTATCAACGTAATAAGTGAAATAAGTTGGCTACTACCATTAGCGTATGAACACCTTCATAAAGGGCTCCTCTCCAACTTTGCCAAAAAATGTTGACTGCGACAGTTATGAAATATCTTTGGATTTTGCAAGTCGTCTGCTCTGTTGGTGTTAAATAACCTGGCATTCGAGCCACATATATGCCAAGAGGCTATTTGTCATTGCCACTTCCAACTCTCGGCAATAATGATAATCGATCGATTCTCATTTGCAAGTCCTTTTAAAGGTACCACCACGAAATAACTAATAAGGATTATGTCAAGTTATTATAGCCCTACCATATCTTTCAGGAGCAGAGACACACACGGCGGAGCCCGACCTTCCAACAAAGTGAACAACAATTTATTGTCACATTACTCAAAATGTTGTTAACTAAATTGAGTGAGAAAGCTCAAAAATGATTTGAAGGAGTTAATCCAATAGTCGAAATACAAAAAACGAGTGTGAACTTGTTACATTGTAATCTGTAATTTGATTAGGATCTGGATGGATGCCGTTTTGGTTTTGACGGTTTGAGTGAGGTACTTTTCGTAATGGAATCATGACAATGACAAGATGCTGATGATGGGTATGTAATTGTGGTTTACTAGTTTGGTTATTGTGGATTTGCCAATAAAAGAGTTAGGAAAAATGAGATGAATATATCCAATTTCTACAGTAATCCTTTAACTTGTCTGCACTACCTCGACCTACCTGTAACAAACAAATCCCAGGAGTCATGTACCTAGTTGCTACAGTTGAATAAAAACATGACATTTAATATGACTACATGAATACCCATCCATCCGCATGAAATGAAATAATTTGCATAGTTCAGCCAATTTTACAATTAGCACAATGGGGGCTGTTATTATATTATGTTGGTGGCAAATATAAGAGGGAAGAAAAAAGGTGACGATGATGAGACGTGAGGCATATATTTTATGGCAAAAAGTTGTTTGATGCCTCCTGAACTGAATGACAATGAGCAAATAAATACAATAAATACTTAATACGTACAAAAGCAAGAATTTGATAATGATAAAACGATAACCATCATCGCACTAAAAATTAATGTCAATGCAGGAAAATAATATCATATATAATATTGGATTATGGGAGTAGCTGGTAAGAAATTTTTATTTATGCATCCACGCTACTAAACCAATCCTGTAGTTTTTCATGGCCTTTTCTGTTGAGATGATATGGATAACGTATCTATTGATGACTTCATGTGGATTTTACTTCAAAAGAATGTTCACTGATTGCATCCATGTTATTGAAAATGGTCAAGTAGATCTCGTTGATGTAGGTTTAAAAAATGAAATTACTTATAATATTACATTATTTGCTTAAATTAGCAAGATTTTGAACATTTAAGCATTCTTGTTAATAAAAAACTCGTTCTTTTTCAAAGGGCATAAAAATCCATACCAAAATAAGTGTGCTGCTGGAGGATTTCAACAGGATTTTCGACTAGACGCTCTTGTGGATTGTAATCGCTTCAATTTTCTACATAGCTCTCGGGGAATTCTTGGCTGATTGTGAGATCACTAACGGACTTTTGTTTGACACGGTCAATTTAATGGGGTTCATTCCTTTTATTACAAACAACTGTCTATGCTGCATTCGAACTGCACAAAATGGTAACAATGAGTATATTAGATTAGATCTAGACTAGACCTACTACAATAAAACATCCTGACTTAATTGTTTTCTCGGACAATTTACTAAAGCATTATCTATATAGGGTCATCACTTTCCATTCGTGATTAAGAAGCAGTTTCTAAATTCAATAAATAAATGTTAGAGAATATGAACAAACTCTTCAGGTGATGCAAGGAGCTTCAGTTGTGAAATATGACACAGTGTCAAAAATAGCATCAGCTTTAAAGGAGGAGCAGGATTCTTCACAATATCTTATAGTTTTGTGGGAAGCGTAAGTAACTTTATTTACATAAATTCATAAGTTCATAATAAAAAACCAATAATACGGACTCAGAGTTCTGAGTGTTTACAAATATTCATTATAGGGATTAGGAAAATAAATTAACAATAGATTGTTTCAAATTACAGATGGTCGGAATCATAATTACTTACTCTCTGGTCACAGTTCAGTTTCAAATGGGGGAAGCTACTTAGAATTATTAATATGAACAGTGCGTATGTATATTATACCTAATTTTGCATTCTGAATCAATAAATCTAATCGAACAATCAAAGGCTATAGGCACCACTACTCAGAAATACATAATACAGCATTAAAGGTTTAAATTAATTACGAAGACGGTACATTACTAATTAGCTATAATATAGGCAAGCCAAAGCATTAAGATAAGAAACTGAAGCGAAAGTAAATCGAAATTGTAGGCAATACATCATATTATACAAAGTAACCTCTATGTCATTAGACTACATAATCCATTCTGCTTATTAGGAAACAAAATCAATTAAATTCACTTCTTCAGTCCCAATCGCAGTGCTCTTCTCTCCGGTACCGGCCATCTTAGTCTCCATTCTCTTCTCTCCAGCACCAGCACCCGCCACCTTTTCGGTCCCGATTATTTTCTCTCCGGCACCTGCCACTTCTTCAGTTCTGGTGCTCCTCTGTCCGGCACCTGCCACCTTTTCAGTCCCGATTATTTTCTCTCCGGCACCTGCCACTTCTTCAGTTCTGGTGCTCCTCTGTCCGGCACCTGCCACCTTTTCAGTCCCGATTATCTTCTCTCCAGCACCCGCCACCTTTTCAGTCCCGATTATCTTCTCTCCGGCACCTGAGACCTCTTCAGTCCCGGTGCAGGTCTCTCCCGCACCTACCATCTTTGAAATCCCGGTGCTCAGCTCTCCTGTGAAATGTCAAAAAGCAGTTAAAATCAACAAATTATGTATCATTATGATAACATGGATAACTTTAGCTATGTGCGTCTTTACAATAAAATATCGTCAATTAATTGCATACCTTTACCTTGGGTCGTATTGGAACTGGAATCCTTTGCGACATCCGCATTGTCCTTTTTGGGGGCACTCTTCAACAACATCCTGAAAAGTGGCACTAGCTCACATTTGGCATTCGCGTCTGGTCCCAACCACGTTACCTTAACCGTAAACATTCCTTTCAAGTTCTGAAAGTTGCCAAACAAGCCCGGGACCATCTTAATGCCTAAATCTATGGTCCCTCCAAGTTTGTCCACGGCCAGTGCTATCAAAAAATAAATTTCAACACATTATGTCAGGATCAAACTAATTTTAAAAGTAATACGAAGCGTACACAACATGATACTATCTTTAGCATATTATATCTTTTTGACCATACCTAACATGTTATCATCCACATTCAGAGTCATAGGCATGTAACGACTTCTTCGAAAATTCTCCCGGTAGACATAGCCATCCAAATGGACCGTTACCCCGGTTCGATTCCCAGAATTTAAATTCCTTAGGAAATCGGCTTGCTTGATCTGCACTCGAATCCCACGCGTATCCCTTTCCCCATTGTCAGGGGGTTCCCATTCTTCTCTGGGCTGGTTGAATTCAATTAGCAGGGAACTGAAAATTATAGTAAAACATCTATTACACATGGGGAATATCATAAAACTAGAATTAGTTAATTTAATTAGCAAACCAATCATGCAACATGCAATTAACGGTCACCCACATCGCATCATATGCATTTCGAACTTACGGATTTCCACTGCCAATCCTCCTCAGAGGCTCATAAATCTCCGGATACATCTCTTGATCACTTGGGGACATGGAGATAGGCAGGGTTGCAATATTGTAGTAGTACACCTTGTTCCCTCGATGTTCAACTAGTTTCACACATGAATCAAAAAACAAACAACCAAAAGAATTTATAATTATATGGGTATCAATTACTTGAGTACTACCTATAATGTAGTTAAATATAAATATTAATCCACGGTCATTGTCAATGTTAGGACTTTGCAATTTCAAGTTAATAAAAATACTTACACTCCTTCTTAACGGTTCCAATTGACACTGCCTGATCCACAGCCAGGTAGATTTGATGAAGCACCATCGGTTCCCCCACATCCTCCGCTACTCCCCTCCAACCGTCCTATAATTAAATTTAAAAAAAAGCAGAATATAAAATTAATTAAAGCAAACACATCATAAATCGGTCAGCAATTTAAAATTAATTAACAAATTTTGATGGGTGATTGAGTACTAACCGGAAGGGAGGTGGTAGTAGTAGTTGTGGCCCTCCGCGAAGGTGAGTTGCTCTGCCGATCTTCCTCCATTTTGGTTCGACAAGATGGCAGCTTTTTATAAGTTGAAGTCCCCTTCCAATGTCCAAACAAACCTGGAAGACCTTCCTGATGAACCGGAGTCCTTCTCGAACACGGGCTTCTCGAACCAACTTTCCTTCCCTTCCTCCTTATGCCAGCTTCTCCGTCTCGAAAACTTCCAACTTCCTTAATTGATTGACTGCTCGTTTAAAACAATCTAAAGAAAATAAGAAAATGATTAAAATGAAAACATAATTTAGATTAATCGTCATTTTGATTAACATTAACAAACTAAAACCACAATTAACAAAATCAACAGCAATTAAAAACTATAATAAATGTTCTCAAAAACTGGATTTTTTACGGAGCTCACTTAATTTTTTTTTAAATGCTTACTTTATACCAAGTCAGTAAGACACCTTTTTCTTTTCACATTAATTATTGATTAGCTTAATTACATGAATACTTGACTGTAGTACTGTTTAAATATTTTTTTCTTAGTTGTAATTTAATAAAGAATTAACTAAAATAAAACTTACCTTAACACAAGAACAAATATAACCAGAAAAAGATCCAGATCCAAAGGCGACTAAAAAAACAACCCAACCAAAAGCACTCACTCCCTGAACCTGACTGCACCTGAGTCAAGTTACCTGACTGAACCCAACAATAACAAATTGCACGTGCGCAGTCGGTTTGTCGGTCGTATCTAAGTCGAGCATTTCCGCTTGCTCATTTGTTCATCAAATCGACCACGTGCGTCGAGTTCACTTTGTTCATTATTCGATCCCTCCCATCCCCCATTTGTAAAAATATCTATGTCACATGTTTATAATGCGACTTATGGATACAGACAAATGTCGACATTCTAGTCTAGTATTTATTGCATACGAGTATATTCTACAATACAAATTGAGCAGATGAATATGAGTCAAGGAGTAACTAACTTACTTATTATACTAGTTTAGTAAGTATAACCTTACAAGTAGTTGGGGGGGGGGGCTTGAAAACAAGTAATTTTTAGATATTAGACAAATTGATACCCTACCTAAATGCCTATTATTGCCTATGCGGAATATTATGACTGGGTTTTGTAAAAGTGGTAAAGAGTTCCGGAGGCTAAAAAGCCGGATCCGGTGAGGGTTACAGAGATTGATAAAAACGTATACTCCTTCCATTCTACATTAGTCCATTACCGTCTAATATCTCCATTTCATCACATAAGTTGAATAGCTCACAAAATTTGACGCTTCAAAATTTGAAGTTCAAATAACCCAACGATTATAGATATACATATTGGTATGAAAGAACCCATTAACGATATAGCCATTGGTAATTGGTACTGTTTGTTAGATAACCCGCGTTCTAATCGATGTTTGATATCGTACATACATTAATATTATCTGATGCTTTTTATGTGAAATCATAATTTACTTTTAGGAACAATTAACTTTTTTCATGAAACCTGTTTTTATATGTACCAATTGCTCATGTCATCATGATGATTGATGAGTGGCATAGGTAGTATGAGTAGTTATTTTTAGATGTGATTAAGTATCTAGCATAACCTTCAACTTGAAAACTGAAGAGCAGCATGATATACATTTCAGTGGAGAAAATCTGTAAAGTTAGTTTGTGAAGCACTAAATTCTACTTATTTAGGTTGTTGCTGGTCTGAACGGTCTGAACTGTCACTGCCACCTCGCCACAAACTCATACGAACGCAGCCATATCAAAAGGGCAAACGTGTCAATCTTTTCACAAGTCACTAAATTATGTAATTCAGACGAGATGCGTATATCATACATTCATTTAAAGCTTAGTACTTTCACTGGTTATGTTATCAGTAGGCCATAATTTTGTGTTTCATGTTTCATCATCTAAATAGCATTCAATTTGTAACTCAACATGAGTACTTGATTACTTTTCCAAATAAGACTTTCTGATTTTGACAGTCAGGCAGGGTGGTATCCTGTTTTCCGTCAAGCATTGCAATTTTGCTTAAGGTGGGAAATTATAAGACTGATCAAGATTTAATTGAAAGACAGCTCAAAAGTGTTGGCAAAAACTGTTTTCCGTTCTTAATAGTTAATTGCAAAGTAAATTCATTGTACATAAAGTTATTTGGAAAATGTCAGGTCAAAATGGAGATGTTCGAAAGTTGCCCCCATTTGGGCGAAAAATGCGAAGCGAATTTCTTATGGACCCTGACTTTATATTTTTGAATCAGGGATCGTATGTTAAGAAACTTGTCAGAATGATTGAAGGCAATTTGAAAATGTGAATTGAAATTGACCTTCATTCATTTCCATAATCTGTTTGTATTGCCAAAACTCAGGTACCCATCCCAAATCTGTGGCAAAGGCCCTCCAAGACTACCAACTCCGTTCTGAAAAAAATCCTGACCTGCTGTACCGTCAATGGGGCGGACAGATTTGGCCAGAGTTGACAAAAGTCAGGGAATTGCTCACTGAGCTAATCAATGCGGACCCCGAGGATGTCGTGATGGTCCCGAATGACACTTCCGGAATGAATGCGATATTCCGCAGCATGACTTTCGCTCCTGGGGAGAGGATCCTCCATCTCAATACGATTTATGATTCAATGGGTAGCTTAATCCAGTACATTGTGGATTCCAGTGACGGAAAAGTTTCCAAACTGGTCTTCGAGGCCACCTACCCAATGACTAATGAAGAATATCTGCAGAAATTTGAAAACTTCTTGGATGAAATTCATGATCCCTTGAAGCCCATTCGGATTGCATTGATT